>JBBBDQ010000327.1:5960000-6217500 GCA_037127315.1 Ascarosepion bandense | reverse complement strand
GTAAAATTATCTGTACAATAAAGACGGAAGCTGAAGATGGTTCGAATGAAATTGGCTTAAACATCCACTTAACCATGGAATAACGTATCTGTCTTAATTTTTACATATATTTTTTCTATGTGTATACATGTGTATTTAGAGCTCTCCTAGAGAGTTATCCTACCACTTTATGTACAGGACACTCCTTTGGATTCTTCTATATCTACACCGCATGTTTATATATATATATGCGTGTGTGCGTATCCTGGGTTCTGTGTACAACTCTAGAAAAGTACTTATTTACTGTATGATGACACAAAGAGCAAATTGAAATGCGTGTTTACGTTTTTTATCGTTATGATGTCGTACAATTAGGATGCATTTTGTTTCATTTTTGGATTCTTTTTTCTCTTGCTTCTTTTTTTTTCTTTTCCTTTATTTATTTCTCCCTTTTATGTTTCGCTTCAACACTGTAATTGTTAGGGGAAAGATTCATGCCCTTAACATACTGAAAAGGACCATCGATTGTTCTTGAATGAATAAACACCACACTTGTAACTATTGTGTTAGAAACACAGTTTTCTTTTTGTGTCAAAGTCTTTTCTCATTTGGTGTATATAGAATAACAATTCTACCGTACATGAACAATTACGTAGATTGAAACGATTTGGTCGATCGATTTTTTTAAAAGTTTTCATTGCATTTATCATGCGTTTCTTTATTCGCTTTATCTTTTGCTTAATTGTTTCTCAGTATTTTTTGTTTCCTTGATTGTTGCTTTCTCTTTTATTTTTCTTACTTTTTCTTGATTTTTATTTTCTTATTTCTTTTTACTATTTTTCTATTCTTTTCCATTATCTTTTTATCATTCTCTTTTCCGCTTCTTATACAACACCTCCGTAGTCTTTCTTTTTTTTTCTTTCTTCTTCGGATACTTTTTTTATTTATTTTTCTTAATTACTCGTTTTGAATTTAGTTCGTTCGTTATTTCGTTGTCTTTAAGTATTTTACGCCGTTCCTTCCCAGCATTCTAATATTCTTTAAATTTGTTTTATCTACCTTCCTGTATTTCTTCTTTCGTTCGTTCATTCTGTCTGTTATTCTTTCTTTCTTTTTTTAGTGCATTTTTTTATTTTTTTATCTTCCAACTTTTAAAACGATATACTGATCTTCCCCGTCTTTTAAACGATTTACTGTCTTTTTCCCTCTTCCATCCTAAAAGATTTTTCTTTCTATCTTTCATTCTTCTTTCTGTCTGTCAGTCACTTTTTCTTTCTTCATTGTTTTTTTTTCTTCCTGTTTAATTTTAAAAAAAAACAATATAATGCTCTTGCCAATTACTCACTAACTTTCAACCATTTCCTTTTAAAAAATAATCTCTTTCATTATTTCATTCATTCTTTCTTTTTATTGCAGCTTTTATCATCCAACTTTTAAAACGATATATTTCTTTTCTCCGTCGTGCCAGTAATTTACTGCTTTTTGCCCTCTTCCTTTCGAAGGCATTTCCTTTCTTTCTTTCTTTCTTTCTTTCTATCATTCTTTCTTTCTTTATTTATTTCTATCAGTCGTTGTTTCTTTCTTTTTCTTGCGGTTCAACTTCATAAACGATATATGGCTCTTCATAATGATTCACTGCGTTTTCCTTTTTTTTAATATTCATTAGTTTCATTCATTCTTTCTTTCTATCATTCTGTCTGTCATTCATTCATTCTTTCTTTTTCTTGTTGCTTTTATCATTCAACCTTAAACACGATTTATTGTTGTTCTCTATCTTCCCAATGATTTACTGCCTTTCACCCTTTTTTAAAGCATTCTCTTTCATGTTGTCTTTCTTTTTTTTTTTCATTCTTTCTTCCAAATGCACTCACTCATATTTATTTCATTTCTCCATTCATCTTTTTTCATTCTCATTTCGTCTACCTTCTGATTTTCCGTATTTTTATATCTTATAAGAAATACACAATAGCATTACTCTATTGTCATATTGTCCTTTGTTCAAAGATTTCCTGTCAGCAACTGTATATGCATCTCGTCGTTATTGCGTACACGTCCTTCTTAAGTACATCTTTTTTTTTTTTTGTAACTATGCATCAGTACGTACAAATGTCTGGCACTTTCTGCATTTATCTTCACAGTAAACTCTAACTTATCGTTCGTTTCTCTGCGTTTCCGCATGATTTCCTTACTTCGCAATCGTTAGACGTCGTTAAAAAGTAAAAAATGCATTTAATTTAATCGATTAAACAAATTAGGTTAAATTTCCCACTATTGAAACAAGCTTAAGAAGAACAGGATTTAATTTGTAAACAAATTGTTTAATCCAAAAGTAAAAGAGTTTGATACAAAAGATGATTAACTTTGTTTTATGCGGGCAACCGCGCTTTAACAAGTAATGATAATGTACATTCACCACAAATGATGAACACTATGGCTCTAAGATGTGCAATTTCTAACTTGGGTCGGTAAATTAAAGCTAATGCATTGCATATTCACACGTTTGCTGTGTATTTTCTATGCATGTTGGCAAAATATTATAGGGAAAATACAATGCATGTCGGTCCTCACAGTATTTCGTCTTATTGAAGTAATTAATTAGTCACAAGACCATGTAAACGCTATTTAACACTATCAAGTCAGTCAATTGTGTTCTGGGCAGCTCCGGTCCAGATATGGCAGGAATAGTTCATTTTCAGTCTGATCAGACTCTTGAAAAGCTAGAGTATTGCAGTGGGAGTCAGATACTTAGTGAAGCGGAACAACCATCCCTTTTCTAGGCATCTTTAGTAATAGATCAGATATATGTCTCGCTGTAATATAACAATCTGGCCCCACCCGAGGAAGGCTGATGCAAGCGAGGGTGTTTCCGGTCGTTGAAAGGAACGGATGTTTGTTTGACCTTATTTCCGGCAGTAGCGGAAATGGCTACAGAGGCAAACAGAACAGGTGTCTCTGAGAATTACGTGGGCGTGCGTGGGCGAGGCAAAACCGGAAGAAAAAGTCCCGGTTCTGGAGATTATAAAAAGACCTCGGCGCACGGATTCGCGAGAAGAGTAGCAGTAGAGAGGAGCGACAGAGATCGGCCGGTGAAGAGAGACACAACAGATACGACGACACTCCCGTCAACCCATTAGAGGCGCGCTCTCTCAATTCTCTGTCCCCTATGCTACACGGTTCATCGTCATTAATAAAAATATAACTTATATTTTTATATATATGCGTGTTTGTTGTTTATTGATATACAACATCGCTTGTGATTTGGGGAGAGCTTGATCCCTAGTTGACGTCCAATACAAGGTACATCATTAATGTAAAGTAGAGAGTAGGACCGACCATATAACCTTGTGTTACTAAATGGAATATTTAAATTAAATATTTCATGGAGCGTAACAACCATCCCTTTTCTCAATATCGTTAGTAATAGATCAGATATATGTCTCGCTTGTGATTTGGGGAGAGCTTGATCCCTAATTGACGTCCAATACAAGGCACATCATTAATGTAAAGTAAAGAATAGGATCGATGATATAACCTTGTGGTCAATCAGTCAGATAAGTGCCTTACGTGATACACGCATTTGGCGATCATGTCTCGAAAGAGACATAATAACTAGAATATTTATTGTATTATTTATTGTTTCCCATATAAATTCATCCATTCTAAACATATACATATTAACGCATGCAATCAATTTAGATCAGATGCCATGAGAATCATGTCTATCGTAGAATTAAGGCTTTTATTAATACTAGAATTCTGTAGCAACAAACTGACGCGTTTTTGAATTCCTCACCGTATTTAGTATTGGTAAAGTTATCGCTAACATCTTTGTCGAGATTTACAAACTCTAAGTTTTGTTTAGTTTCCCAAGATAATCGATGAAATTTAAATAAGCTGATTTGTTTGGAAATTACTTTAACAAAAACCCTACTTCGAGGTTTAAAATTTGTTTTATTTTATTTTATTTTCAAAGACTTCATGGTAAACAATATTTTTTGAATATTTTTATCTTTTTTAATACCGAAATTAAGAATTCCTTAATCTTCAGTATACAACCTACAACTGGCTATGCGTAAATACTTATTTCTGAAACCAAATTCTAACGTTTTCAAGCCTTTGGCCTTGTGATTTATTTATAGTTCTCGTAAACGCAGGGCAAATTGGAAACTTGGTTCTTGTATATATAAAACTTTTAAAAATATGCAAAAAAATACAGTATATTATATAAGTATCTGCTATTTTAATCATTAAATAGTATTTAAAATAGAGGAAGTATTTTTCATGTTAAATAATAAATCTTTTAATTTTTCAAAAAACTTAGATGAAAATTTATTGTACTAAGCTACGCATCCTAATGAAACCAACTGTACTTTATATCCCTTTAGATGTTTACGCTTCTCCCAAAAAATATTTCAATCGGTCACTGTATAGCTATTTGAGAGGGTGTGACGGACGGACAGATACCACAGAATTTTATAGATAGATAGATTAAATGAACTATACAAATGACCAAAATATAAAAGTTTACCAAAGTTCATATTACATTTTTTGATGTTAATGGTTTTCTCTAATATTTTTTACCAGAGCTCATGTTGCAATTTGTCACTCATGATTTTCTCTGGCACTCCGTATTACTAGGTCCCATATTGTATTCATTTCTATGCTTGGTCGGCTTAGGAGATTTTTGTAGCCTAGCATATGTGCTGATTCCTTAAGTTTACGTAGTTTCCACATCAAGTACAACGGTCGAAACGTCGTGAATATGACAATAAAGCTGAGGACAACAGTCTGAACAATGCAAATAGTGTACACAGCGGAGATATCGTTTGGAATAGGATATGCCACCAACCCAAGAGTAGATGTTTTTCATGTCGCTACAATTAGACAGAGAAGATACACTTATAGCATTCCAATTATTTCCCTGATCTGTTCTTTCGTGGTGCGTCTCGAGATATTAGACGTGCCGAAAATGTTTTCGAGAGATCAATAAAGAGGCCCTCATCGATTTCGCTGAAAAGTTTGAAGGATAAAATTTACTTCTTCAATTATTTTATTTCAAATATCTTTCTTCGTTTTGTCTTTTATTTCTTTTGGTTAATCAATAATTTCATTATAACAACTTTTATCAGGTTAATGAAAATAAAAATAAAAACTATATCATTACTGAGAAGAAAGTGAAATTAACTCTCATTATTCTAATAAGCACTTCTTAATTAACTGTGCAGGTGTGTGCCTGAATGATTAGAGATTCCTCAAATACATCTTTCTTTTCAAAAATTTAACAATTGAAATGTTTTTTTCCTGTTATATTTTTCCTGTTTACTTTGATTATTTTCTCAACATGAATATTTCATGTTTGATCCCAGTGGGTTTGACATTATTTTCAAATCAATTTTACAACAAAATGCTGCTGTTCTCAAACATTTCCCTACAGCAACCTCTCAGATAATTGATCGGTAATAAGGAGGCTGAGAAGTGGAAAGTGCTGCCTCTAGCGCTGATTGTTTAAGTTTGTCATTGTGTATTCACCTAATTGCGATTAGGATGTTAGTACTTCAGCCATGAGACCCGGCTTCGAATCTCACCGTGGTCGATATGTCATGGAGCTGACTTCCTGATTATGTATCGGCTTGGGATGACGATCTTAGAGTATGGCACCATTGGGAAGTCTCCAAAAACCACATCTCACGGGTGGATCCAAGCTTCTTTAGGCAAAAATGTTTGGAAGCCGTCGATGGTGATACTAGCACAAAGTTACAAGTCATCGTGACTGATGATAGTAAGCATAAGACATGCAGAGTAATTTCACGTACAGTTCAATTAAGGATTAACAGAAAATATAATCCGGAGATCTAGTTCAAATCCCAATCTTAGGATTAAGATTTTACATTATGTACTTAACATTAATAACAAAATTCAAAAGTATGAATCTGTTTCGTCTGCAACAGCAATGGGGAGAAGAATACGTTGTAGTGCAATGATTTATTGATTCTGGGCGCTTTTGGCTAAACGGCTGGTCGTATTCCATATTTTCTTATACCTCTCCAATAAACATTAAACTAGCCTTAATTCAGTCAGTCAGTTAAGTACCATACGTGATACACGCTTGGGCGATCATGTCTCGAAAGAGACTTGACTGACTGGGCAGAAGATTATCCCGCAGTAGGTTGCCATTGTTTTCTGTGGTAGACTGGTTGCCAACCAAGGCTATAGAACCCAATCTGTCCTGTCATTTGACCCATAACTGGAAGGAAGAGACGGATTAATACCTTTCCCAAGGTTATTTGCGCGTATATGATTGCAGCGAATTCAAGTGGAATTCGAACTCGGCTCTCCGATTTCTCGTCCGGAGTTAATATCCACTGGACCACAACGCACATCCAGCCTTAATTACATGAAATATAAACGCAGACACAATTTATTATCCGTTTTCTCAAAATAAGAAAATATCTATTAGAGCTACATTTCTGTTGTCTACTTTATCAGTGAAACATCATTCAGTATACTTTAAACAAAACTACTATATATATATATATATATATATGATTAAATGAAATAAAGACAAGAGGAAAACTGTATTTTAAATCGCCTACGCGTTTCGTTCTGTGATGGACTTTATCAAGGCAAAAAGAAGAAATGAGCTTTATTCTAAATTATGTATCTATAAACAAACAGTGTTGGTAACCACAAAGATGCTCACAAATCATTTCAAAAGATTAACAGAATATTTTAGTTTTTAAAATTTCTTCATGTGTAGTGCAAATTCACGAGATGTTAAAATGAAGGGAATGCAACCGTTTTCTTTGAAATTCATACATACATATATATATATATATATATATATATATATATATATATATATTCGTATATATATATATATAATCGTATATATATGTATATATATAATCGTATATATATATATATATATATATATAATCGTATATATATATAATCATATATATATAATCGTATATATATATATATATATATGTATATATATACGAATGGGTTCGAGCCGTCAAAATGACAGTAAAATTTTTATATCTACTTCACGGCAACGTATATATTGATGTACTTACTATTGAGTATCTTGTATTAAGACATAAGAATAAAACAAAAAAAAATGAAACCAAAGAACAGGATGGCAATATATATATATATATATATATACAAATAAATACACAAAGTTTTTTTTATTATAATAGAGAGGACACACACACACACACACACACACACACACACATATACATATATATATATATATATATATATATATATATATATATATATATAGAAAGAGAGAGAGATCGCAAATATATTTGTTTTGACCATTTACGTCAGGTTCTTTTGTTTTGTAAAGCAATTCTTTTGTATCACAATGTCCGTGAAGTGGACATTTATATTTGTCCATGCAGTTACATTCCTACATTTCTAGCATTTCTGGCCTTTTGTTTCTTTATAAAATTTTCTAAATTGCTGGTACAGCCATAACTTTGTTTAATTCTGAGATTTTCGGAAAGTGTTTATTGATCAGTTAAAAAAAATTGTCCTATTTTGGTTTTTGCTGCTAAGATAAACGGTGGATTGAACCAGATAACGTTTCGTTATCCCTGTATAATCAGTGGTTATTTATGTTGTTTATTTCATTGATTTTATTCAAAATGTATATGCCCAGCAATTTTGAAATTCCGGCTCCGTCATACGATCTTTGCGGTACATCAAAGGTGCCGTTACTCGATTTTTTTAATCTTTGCTTTACCACTGTGGAAAAATATAAGCACATTCTAGAATACAATCTCCAAGCCAACAGACAAGTAAAAAAAACAATGATAGAAAACGAAACTTAACTAGCCACATAGAAAACAAGATCATTAATAAAGAATGTAACTGCAGGTTCAAAAATAAATGCCCACTTCAAGGTTTCTCAAAAACGATTAACGCCAAATATGTTGGATAATCCCAGTTTCGTAAATGTCCGTATAACTTCGTAATATTGTCTTCAGTTGACTTTGTTTACGTTCGATACAACTTGATCAGATATTAATCGTTCGATAAGAAATCAGGAAAATATCTAATTAAAGGTTACATGGAATGTTGTCTTACACGATTTTTTTCAGAGTCTAGTGAAAAGCGCATCGGATCTAACGGCGGCATTTCCCCTGTGTATCCAGGGTCAATTTCTGCTAAATAAGATTATAGCTGTTTGCTTATCTATTATTTTTCTAGTTGTAGTGGGATTCTGTTCTAGTGAATGGTAATTGTATATTGTTGCAGGTTAACGGAATTTGGCCTTGTGGTAGATAGCCCACTATAAGTCATAAAATGATTATAAAATCAAGAAAAGCAAATTGAGTTGAAAATAACATTTTTATATATGCACATATCAATTAATGTTTTTACAGTTAAAGTAATACTTGAATATAGGTTCAACGGAGGTTAAAATGTTCTTGGCAAATAAAATGCTGAAAGAGAATCAATGCTTAGGAATGTGGGGAGCATGTAAGTGAGGAATGTCTTTGATGTAGTCGCTCCTTAGGTCAGTAAGTAGTTTTTGAAACAGGGGAGAAGGAAAGAGGCAAACGTAGTAGCCACTTGACTTAGTTCAAGGGGATATTGATTACACTCTTCTCCTCAAGCTCTGCCTGCTGGGGTCTGTCTGTGTCCGCTTTTTATATCTGCTTTTTGGATCACAGCAGCTCGTTTGGGATTTCATACTTGTATTTATTTCTGGGGTTCCCATTGGCTGATAAATAAAATTCGCGTAGGCTCGCGAAATGGAAATTTAATATTTGATTAATTTTTATTTTTCAACCGGAACATCTGCGCGAGGCCAGCTGCGCACAGACGACTTTTGGTACTTTGCCTTTTTGTCGTGAGAGAGAGCAAACATCCGGTCCATCGCTTTTGCTCGGTCGGTATCACCACAAGATTTCTCAAAAACAATTAAGGCCACTGGAAATTATAATGAATTGTTATATATATATATATATATATATATATATATATGTGTGTGTGTGTGTGTGTGTGTGTGTGTGTGTGTGTGTGTGTGTGTGTGTGTGTGTGTGTGTGGTGTGTGTGTGTGTGTGTGTGTGTGTGAACACTTAAATATCAACCGTGACAAAATTAACAGCATTTGTTTTCATTCCAAAATAATTTTACAATTTATGTTGTATAACAATCCTTTTTCGTCTTCTTTTTCCTTTTCATCATCATCATCATCATCATCTTTTTTCTTCTTCTCTGTCTTCTTCTGTGTTTTCTTTTTTCTGTTTTCTTCTTTTCCTTTTTGTCCTCTTATTATTATTATTATTTATTATAAGTGGGCACAATTTTAAAATATGTTATACAAATGATATTGTGTTGACGTCAGACACACAAAGAAAACTACAGAAATTAATAGACGAGGTAGAAAAAGACAGTGTGAAGAAAGAACTAACTATCAATTGTAAGAAGACAGAAGGTATGGTTATCAGCAAAACGCCACACACTCAATTAAAAGTGTCAAAACCAATTTAAATATCTAATAACTGATTTGACGGACAACAGAAGATATGACACCGAAATCCGAAGTCGCATTGGGATAGCAAAGCGTACCTTCCAAAATCTAAGAACTAAAAACACAGAAAATTCGGTAGAAACAAAGATTGCTGAACTGTTATGTACAATTAGTTTTCTTATATTTTAATGAATCCAGGACAATGTTGTGTTACAGAAGAATCAATAAGACGAAGCATGTGAACAACTAGAAAGTTTCAGGAAAAATGGAAGCAGAATTGACAGTTATACTTTGTATTAGTTGAAATTTCGAGAGCACACGACGATAAACAGGGCTAGGCGAATTTGACACTCACACTGAATGCGAGTAAAACATAGAAAACAGCGAGTAACCGACCTAACTGGAGATAGAATGAGGAGGAGGGGGTAGAACACTATTAAGAGCTTCAGTGAATTGTGTGGAGAGCCATAATCGCTGGCGTTCTGGAGGGATAAAGCACAAAGAGAACACTAATATCTATATTTTTTATATAACAGAGTTATATTGAATCGTCAAACTAAGTACAAAACTAAATAATATATACCTCGTTCAGTTCTGTCGTCAAATATAGACTCTTGTTTCTTCCTGCAATTTATAAGACAAAGGCTGTAGAATAGATCTATCGAAACGTTGTGATAACAAATGCAGTTATAAAGAAACAAATTTTCGAACAAAGCCTTGCACTATAAGCACTATTCTCAAAGTTATAAACAAAACCTATTTTCCTTGTTTGAAATTCCCTGATATTATACTTACCGTTTTGCTTAGCCTTGTTTCCTACCATAATTTACAGTCTTAAATAGCAGAAATTTCAGAACTTGGAACTTTTTAAACCCAAAAACAATTTCAAGTCTTTATATATCTTACCGCCAGTCGTCTTTTCTATCTATATATATCTATATATCTATATTATTCTTCTAAAGAAAAACTCATTGTAAACAATTATCTTAAACTTCATTTGTTGAATGAGTTTTTTTTTTAATTTTGGCAAACATATACCCCTTCACACTTTCGATGCGTCTTGTCGAATCTATGAAAAAATTCGTTATTTTTCTACAAATAAAAACACAAAATTTCAAGAGACCCAACATTGTTCGGTTGTAACTTCCCAGTAATGAATTTTACAATATTCTTGATTCGCGTTTTTTATGTTTGTTTTTCGCTAAGACCATCTTATTTCTACTTTAATAACGTTCACTACGCTGGCTCAGTTTATTTTGATGTTTTTTTTTTGTTTTTTGGTTTGTTTTGTTTTGATTTTTGTTTTTTTGTTTTTTGTTTTTTCTTGCTGTTCTATGCTCAGCTTATCATGAAGAAATTAATTGAAACTGAATTTTGTATAAGCAGGAAAGAAAGGAAATAGAATTATATAGTAATATAAAGAAAAGAGAAAAGCGAGATCGAGTGTGATATAATTTGAGAAAAAAAGATGGAAACAAATAAACAAAAGAAAGAAAGAAAGAAAGAAAGACAGAAAGACAGAAAGAAAGAAAGAAAGAAAGAAAGAAAGAAAGAAAGAAAGAAAGAACGTAAAACAAAGCAGAAAACGAAAAAGAGAAAGCGTGAGAAGAAAGACGAAAGATGAAATGTAACACGTTTGCCCGACCGGCTGGTTGGTTCGGGAACGGATCCTGCTGCGATGATGTGGAAACGGTACCAATTATGTCGACGCTTTCGGGCCGCTAATCGTGATGATCTCGTCACAGAAGCTGGTCCTCAAGACGTCTATTACAACAACTGCCCACGTTGTGATTTGATCTCAGAAAGTCAAGTTGTGTAAACCAGGCAGCCGTATTTCTACCAGATCCAGACCGAATACTTGTGCTTAAAATAAAATAAACATGGCACCAAAAAAAAATTAAATAAATGAATAAGTTCGAAGACGCTTGGAGAATTACGAAGAAAGTCTTTATAAAAAAAAATTATTATTAGTTACAGGAGCAGATAATACAGTTGTCGGTATGCCAGTTTACAACGGAGAGAGAGAAAGAGTTTTCAAAATATCAGAGCTTTAAATCTTCAAATAAAAATGTATTTTCCAAGTTTCGTTAAAGTAATCAGAGCTCTTCAAATTTTCATTAAAGTCTTTTCACATATTCTCTATAATCAGAGCTATCAATTCTCCATGCAACTTTTAAAACAACAAAGTTCTTTCGAGTTCTTATCGGAGCTTAACGAAATTTACCGAATTAGAGGCAGCTAGTGGCGGCGACAGTGAGGTTTGTTTTTCCTTTCCTCTCGAAGGTCTCTCGCCGAATCTCTCTTTTTCTCGCTGAGTCTCCATTTTTATGACCATCCTCAGTCCTCTTATGGGATCTAGCCGACTCAAAGCTTTTGATCAATGAGATTATTTTTCAGCCACACGATTTGCGGGGAACCATGGCTCGAAGAATGAAATATCAACAGCTCACATGACGTAATGTCTTTCTGTCTTCTTTTCTTTTTCAATTACATGATTCCCGGGTTTTCAATTTTAGTATATGTCCCCATGAATAATTGTGGAGGATATAATCCTACCTGACCTCATCAAGTAAATTCTGTCATTTTGTTATGGCTACTTTCATAGTACAAGCTTCTATCTGGCCCAAAACAATTCGTTTCGTATATGAAAAAAGAAAGAAAATTATATTTCTCTCTTTTCTTTTTCAAATTGTCAGCCAATTTTTCTATTCCTCGGATTTTACAAGTACATGATAGTATTAAAAATATTTTTTTACATAAGCTCGCATCGCGGATTACAAAAAAAGCATAACTAATAATACCACTAATGTTAATTTCTCTCTCTTCGTCGTATTAAACCAAACAAAAAATATATCAGCGGGAAACAGTGTCACAGAAAAGCCGGAAAGATAGGGATCGAAAATATAGAGTAAATTTTTTAAAAAAAATGAACTAAACAAAGAAATACGGAAAAAATAAAAAAAACGTTCGAAAAAAGAAAGGGAAAAAAGGCCAATCTATGTAGAAAGTCAAAAGTGATAACATGTAGTAAAGAAAGAAAGAAAGAAAGAAAGAAAGAAAGAAAGAAAGAAAGAAAGAACAGTAATTTTACTTATACAAGTTTGTATGCTGTATAAACTACTTTTCTAAAAACGTTTCGTATCTCATGTAATTTCTTAGAGTAGACAAATTTTTATTTGTATGTTTCTATCATAGCATAAAACTAATCGATTTGCGAAAAGAAAAAAGGTCAATAAGTATAAAAGAAAAAATATGATGAAGAAAGAGATCAAAACACTGAAACAATACAGAAAGAAAGAAAGAAAGAAGGCGTGAAAAAGAAGACAAGCTGCAAAAAGAAGAGAGAATTAAAAAAAGCAGTTTTGAAAAGAAAAAAAACGCGAAAAATAAAAAAAAGCAAAAGAAAAATGAATCATAAGAAAAACTAGTTCACTACGTACAAGAAGTAATAAAAACATGGAATTAGAAATGCCAATGCTTGAATGATAAAGAGAAAATATTTAAAAAGCAGCAAGCAATTTCGTAAAAGATTGCAGTTTTGTCTTTCAAGTTTATACGCCGACAATCCAAGCGCAGAACTTGCATATAAATACAGTTTACTGCAAAGGAAAATTGAAATTATCATAAAACCTGGTTTTGTCAAATTCCTCAAAGATGCAATGAGTTCGTTCTTCACCATTTATTTCATTTCTGTGGTCATATGTTAATTAAGCTAAGCATTCTTAATCAGTCAGTCAGTTAAGTGTCATACGTGATACACGCTTGGGCGATCATGTCTCTTTCGAGACATGACTGACTTGGCAGAATATTATCCCGCAGTAGGTTGCCATTGCTTTCTGCGGTAGATTGGTTGCCGACCAAAGCTATAGAACCCAATCTGTCCTGTTATTTAACCCATAACTGGAAGGAAGAGACGGATTAATACCTTTCCCAAGAGTATTTGTGCGTAAGTGAATGCAATGAATTCAGCTGGAATTCGAACTCGACTTCCCGATTTCTCGTTCCGAGCCGATATCCAATGCACCACAACGCACATCCAAGCATTCTTAATAAGTAACACAAATTTGGTTTCATTAACTTCCCAAAACAAATCGTTATATTTGAGCAAACTATTTTTTATACAAATCTTCACAACTGTTTATAAGTACCTTCTTCGGTTATTATTTCCTATGTCATTTATATTTCTTGCTTCATGCAGTCATAAAAATTAATAAAAGTGAGACCTCGGTTATCGGCCATGATCCGCTTCAGAAAGTTGGCAAAAAAACGAAATACACGAAAACCGGGGTAATATTTCCATAAGAAATCATGTAAATCCAGATAAATCTGTTCAACACACTTAATAGTATTAATAAAAATACATTTTGTACAGAATTAAAGTTTAAATGCACAAAACAATAAGAAAGTAGAAGGAGCAGTCAAAGAGCACAAACCTCCGCAAGTGTAATATCGACATTATCTCAGCGATTAGAAAGAGATGATTATTAAAATGAGAAAGAATAACTACAATGAACTTGACCGCTCTCAAGAGAGAAAATGCAAAAATGAACGCGACCGTTCTCAAAATTGAATGCACACTTAAAATATGACATGGGAGGTAATTCAACATTTCAAATGATCTAGGGAAGCTCATTCAGTATTTGGCATTTGAAAAGTAAAAAAAAATTTTTAGAAATAATATCTGAAAAATAACCAAGAAACTTTATCTGGTACTGGATCGAATCCAAAATTTAATGAGGCCAATCATCATTAAAAGTTTCATCCAACGTGTCTTGAGATATCTTGACCATGGGCAGACAAACAAGCAAACAAACACGACCAAATACAGTAACTCCGCCTTAAGGTGGAGGTAATAAATATTAATGACAAATAGAATAAATGAACATTTAATTTAAATTTACATGTATTTAAGACCTTTGTTGGCTATGTAAAACAGAATTGGGAAAAGGTTTTGTTTTTTGATAGGGGACACCCCACCCATTCATAAAAAAAACTTTTTTCTGGTGTTATTTGCCTTCTCTTACTCTTTGGGCTTGTAGTCAGGTAGTAGCAAGCGAACATAAATGTACAGGTTCGTAACGGACAGCATCCTTTCTGCGATAATCAAGGAAATGTACAATTTACGGAGAATGTACGATAACTTTGGTTCCACTGTATTAGAAGTAAGTTGAGATTAACATTTAATTTGATCAATAAGTGAATGCGCGAATGGTTCAATGGTTAGAGTTGCGAATCGAGAAATCTGCAGAACTATTTCGAATTCTAGTCCAGATAGCTAAGCTCACGTTCATTATATAGTTCTTGGAAAATATAGGAATCCATCTCTGCTATCAACAAACTTAAGATTAAATAGTGAAGTAGACTGTACTCCCTAGCCGTGGTTAACAATTAGTATAGAATAATAAATTTACAACTGTATCTGACCCCGGCGGGACACATTCGATAGCGACTTGGATACACTGAAAAAATCCACTTAACCAAACATGAAATTCCACGCCCAACTACCACGGTTTGAGTTGGAGTAGTTTCAAAATAATATTAAGCTCAAGGTCCAGGTAGCCATCCCCGCAGAAAGTATCCCTCCTTCAGAACGGCACCTAAGTTGTCTCTAATATGAGATGTTTCGAGGGGGCTTGAGCAATCATTCCAGGTTATTGTTATTAAATCCACTTTAAAACTGAACCTTAGATCACATTCGATAGCGACGTGGGTGCACTAAAGATATATTTACTCAAATATGATATTAAATCAGTGTGTGTTTTTTATTCATGGAAAGTAACTGATATAAACATTTTCATTCTTTATTCAACTTTTCCTTTTTTAATTAAAAATGCTTTGATGCCTAATGCTGCTTAATTACATAATGCTCAACTATAAATTATAAATATCACTTTTCATCAAATACGTCTCAGCATGGAAAGCTGTTTTACTAATTAACTTTTTGTTTGCTGTAATATTTCGTCGATACATACTTTGGCCTTCATTATGTGAAGTTATGAATTCACATTTTTTGTCTTAATATTAAATAACCCAGTATGCACGATTATTCACTGGGTTTGAAGTCAAATTAATACTAAATAGTCTAGTCTACCCAGTTATTTACAGGTGTTTGAAGTCAGAGATTTTTTTCTTAATACTAAATAACCGATTCTTCCCGATTATTTACCGGGTTTTGAAGTCAGATTTTTCTTTGGTTGATACTAAATAACCCAGTATACCTGATTATTGACTGGGTTTGAAGCCAGAGTTTCTCTTAATACTAAATAGTCTAGTCTGCCCTATTATTTACCGGTGTTAGAAGTCAGAGATTTTTTCTCGAGTACTAAATAACCCAGTCTGCCCGATTATTAACAGAGGTTTGAAACCAGAATTTTCTTTTCTTAATACTAAATGACCCAGTCTGCCCTTATGGGTTAAAGTCTGAGTTTTTCTTTTCTAGATTGAGATAGGCTTTGATCCAATATTTTCCTTCGTTAACTGGTTACTATCTTTGTCAGTTATCGGCTGTTCCGTTCTTGTATCACTTGTGTGCGCCTGATGTCTCTTCAGAATTAAGATATTTATGATTTACCCCACCCACTTCTGTATCTCGAGACAAATAGAGCAAATACTGTACTGGAGAGACGAAGAATCATTCAGCGATTAAATTATGTTATCTACAGATTGCATAGATTTGTGCCTGCAGTTAAGTATGTATATAATATCACTCCTATATTTTTTAATTCACCCCAAGGAAGGCAATAATGTCGATAAGACGCAAGGAGCTACTGACAATGAAAGAGAATTAAAAACTTTAGAAGGAACCGAAAATTCAAGCCTAACCTGAGACCAAGGTATAAGCTTCAACTATTGTTCAAAAAACTAGAGAGGAGAATAGACCTTTGATGAGCGGTATAGCAGTGAACAATGTCCTTAGAGATAAAGAGAAGATTTGAAACAAGTGTAATTCATTTCTATTAGGTGCTGCTGAAAATAACATGGATTAAACATGCAAGCAACGAGGAATTTTGTGAAAAATTGGAACAAAAACAATTTGCACATAGAATCTCAGAGAGAGGTTTGAAAGTTCTAGGACACATTGTGAGTAAAGATCGTTTGGAGAAAGCGACATTCACTAGTAATATCGAAAACAAGCATGGCAGAGGGAAAGACGAATAAAATTTGCTAATGTGTTTGTGTAAATAGATAACAAAACAAAAGACTGGGAAAGATAGTAAAGCGCCAAACATTGGTTAGAGATACAAAAGATAACTAGTTGTTGAGAACCATGAGTCTTGAAAGAATGCGATACACAAACGAATATCTGGATTTTTGAGTTCTAAAGAGCGCAGTTGTCAGTTCAGTTTTCGTAAAACGTTATATCGTTTTGTTTTATATTCATCAATACAATGGAAAAATGCAATGGAAGTAAGAGGTAAATTAAGAAGTAGCCAGTTAAGTTCGAACTCACTACTCAATTGTAATTGTTCTATCGAGACAAGTTTGCTAACCATGGTACAAAAGAAGACCAAAATTATTTTCTAAGTGTAGATTGTCACAAGGAAAAACGTATTAAGCACCTAGTGGGGATCAAACTCACTATTCAGTCGTAATTGTTCTAGCGAGACAAGCTTGCTAACTATTACACAACGTCGAAGTGGCCAGAATGATTTTCTAATGTAAATTAGCATAAAAACGAAAGTATGAGGCACCCAGTGAGGATCAAACTTACTACTCAGTCGTAACTGTTTTAACGAGACAAGCTTGCTAATCATCAAACAACATCAAATTGTTCAAAATGATTTTCTAAGTTTAGCATAATGCCGAAACTATGGGGCACCCAGTGAGGAACGAATTCATTACTCCATCGTAATGCATCTAGCGAGACAAGCTTTATAACCTTCACACAACAACGAAGTTCCCAGAGAGTTTTAATGAGCAAGTCCTAAATATCATTAACAAGTGTTCTCAGAAAATCTAGCCTCAATTCTAAAAAGCTGAAAACTTTCAGTGCCATCACCGTCTTATACGCCGTTAATTTTACGTTGTCCGTTATTTTGTTTGTCACATACAAATCTGCTACCGTTAACACATCGTTTTCTTGAAGTGTACCATTTTAGTAAGGATTTCTGTCGTAGAAACAAGAAGATAATCATAAAAAAAAAGCCTGAAAACAAAGAATCTGGTTTTCGTACCTGTAATTTTCAAAGATTCGTAATAAGTTCAATGTTCTCGTTAACTTCCTTTTTTGGCAACTGATTATCTACGTCTACAGGCAGAAAAATTTATTTTAGTTCTTAAATGAAATTTTGTGGATTTTTCTGAATGTACCAAAACAAATTCTAGATTTAAAAATTCAAATGACTCATTGTTAGAAAAAACGAATTTTCTCGAATTTACAAACTTTGCTTAACACACGCAAAAACACGCGAAACTTCACATCTCGATGCAAAATGTTCGTCGTCCAATGGAAAGGCCAGAATCACATCCGAGAGAGAAATCTCAAACTATATAAAAGACTGTACAAGACGACCGTCGATTCAGAGAGTTAAAATGACGAATAATTAACACGTACTCTTGACAAAAATCAAGCGATCGTTATTATAATTGTCTCTATCTTTTTCTCCCACCTCTCATCTCTCACCTCCTTCATTTCTCATAGTTCAACACTCACCTCCTGCCTTTTACCATTCACCGTGAGCTATAGCTTCAAAGACACGCTTATCCAACGACAACGCTCATACATACGCACATACTTTCCTGCCTACGTATAAAATCTTTCCAATAAGTTACTACTGCGAACTCTTGATACCTTCATTTCATTACTTGTTTTTCATGAGTTTTTAACTTCCTGTTATTCTTTTCATTAATAAGTTTCTATTTCGACATGCAAAAGGTATACTTTTATTCTTATACAAATTCCACACCTTCCAACGAATCTACAACGTTCTGATGATTACGAATAAATCTGTAAGTTGTAGGAAGTTCGGTTATGTATGACACAAGGCCGATTCAAAATAACCTTAACCATCATCCTACTGCTTCAATACGTAGATAATCTGTAGCCAAACGAAAAAAGTTGGTCAAGTTTCTTTTTAATTATCGTTTCTGTTATTTCCTCCCTAAATGTCTGAGTTTTTTATTGTATTTTCAGTCAGTCAGTTAAGTGCCATACGTGATACATGCTTGGGCGATCATGTCTCGAAAGAGACATGACTGACTGGGCAGAAGCTTATCCCGCAGTAGGTTGCCATTGCTTTCTGCGGTAGACTGGTTGCCGACCAAGGCTATAAAACCCAATCTGTCCTGCTATTTAACCCATAACTGGAAGGAAGAGACGGATTAATACCTTTCCAAAGGGTATTTGCGCGTAAGTGAATACAAAGGATTCTGCTGGAATTCGAACTCGGCTCCCCGGCTTCTCGTTCCGAGCCGATATCCACTGTACCTCAACGCACATATTGTTCACATCATTGTTATTATTATCACAACGCTTCTACTAATAGGCAGAAATGAATGCTGGGGGCACAAACTGCTGAAAGAATCAGTGCCGACACTAAGCTAGGAGGACATCCTTATAAGCATAGAAATAAATGCGATCTGTTATTAAAGAAAGAGAAATTAGAACAAGGCAGTAGTAGAAAAGAGAAATCTCAGTGAGTGCATTCAGATTGTTTAAGGTTCAAAGTTCTCCACTCAAGATTGTTCCACGGGATCGTCGTCGCTGGTGAATATCATTACCGAGTTTTGGGAAAAGAGTCAGGGTAAAGCAGCGGATAACATATTTTAAGTGCCTGAGGAGGTGGATGACAACGGGGATTACGTGGTGTAACAGGAGAAAGCGTGTTAAGAGCTACTAGGGATAGAGAGACATGGAAATCCACGATTGCCTACATCCTGAAAGGACAAATCACAAAGAAGAAGACTTAGCAATGAATTCAATAGTAGTCTTTTCACTTCATGTCAGCCGAGAATGTTAATCCGAGAAGGTGTAATGAGTCACTTTCCTGGTTAGCTAAGCAAAAATCAACCAGTCTACCGCAGAGAGCAATGGCAACCTACTGCGGGATAATCTTCTGCCCAGTCAGTCATGTCTCTTTCGAGACATGATCGCCCAAGCGTGTATCACGTATGGCACTCAACTGACTGACTGAATATTATAGTTAGAAACATGATTAAGACTTCTACTGGTCATAAAGTGGGGGATCGGTTTTCTATTATTATGAGGTGATAAACTGATCCCTCACTAATTACTACGTAATAACATAATACATATCTTCCCACTCTAGCTACGAGTCAAATAATAGGACAGATTGGGTTCTATAGCCTTGGTCGGCAACCAGTCTACCGCAGAGAGCAATGGCAACCTACTCCAGGATAATCTTCTGCCCAGTCAGTCATGTCTCTTTAGAGACATGATCGCCCAAGAAACGTTAAAATTAACAAGCAATTCTTTACCCCTTGTAGTGAACAGAACAAGTTTTAGATTTAAAAATTCAAATACTAAGCACTCACTTATTGATTTTGTTAGATATAAACGAATTTACTCGAATTTACAAAAACTTTGCTTAGCACACACAAAACTTGCGAAATTTCACAACTCGATGCGAAATGTTTTTCGGCCAATAGAAAAATAAGAAATAACTAAAAACAAAATTCAAATAACTTTCAATTATCAGAAACAAAATTAATTTTATGGGCCCTTTTCGCGAGCCGACATGAAGTTTGTTTTTTGTCCACTAGTAAGGCCAGAATCACATCCAGAAATGAATTTCCAAATGACCTTTCCGAGTCTCAAAACGATATAAAAAGACGGAACAAGACGACTGTCGCCAGAGAGAAAAGAGGATGAGAGTAATTAGCACGTCCCTCGACAAACGTCAAGCAATCGTTATTATTGTCACCTCTCTCTTTCTCTCTCACCTCCTTCCTTTTCACCATTCACCCTGAGCGATAACTTCAAAGAAAATCCTCCCGAACAATAAACGCTCATACATACATACATACGTTCCTGCCTACGTACACTTAAACTCACTCTTGCAAAGACTACTACGAACTTTTGATGCTTTTAACTTTTTAATGCGTTTCTCAATGAACATTAACTACTACCAATTCATGTTATTTTTCTCCATTCAGTTAAGTGCCATACGTGATACACGCTTGGGCGATCATGTCTCAAAAGAGACATGACTGACTGGGCAGAAGATTATCCCGCAGTAGGTTGCCATTGCTTTCTGCGGTAGACTGACTGAAAAATGCGGTAGACTGGTTGCCGACCAAGGCTATAGAACCCAATCTGTCCTGCTATTTAACCCATAACTGGAAGGAAGAGACGGATTAATACCTTTCCCAAGGGTATTTGCGCGTAAGTTGAATACAATGGATTCAACTGGAATTCGAACTCGGCTCCCCGATTTCTCAACGCACATCACTTTCTCCATTAATAAATTTCTATTCAAACATACAAAAGGTATCCTTTTATTTTTCCACAAAATCCACACATTCCAATCTACAACCTTCTGATGATAGCAAATTATCCTAAGGTGTAGGGAGTTCGGTTATGTTTGGCACAAGGCCGATTTAATAAACATTAACTTTTTTCCTACTGCTTCACGCTAATTCTTAACAGACTGTCGGTCGTTTGTGAGTTGGTCAGCTGAGAACATTTTTTAGAAATTTGATACTTCTAATATTCTGATATTTTCAAAAGTGTATTGTCTATATTATCAAATACGATAAAATAATGATCATTCTATTTATCTCCTCATGAAAATTTATGAATGAAATCCTCTCATGCATCAATTTCTGTGCCTATATGGAGATCGAATAGTGTAAGTAGATTTTGTAACGACCAGTTTTGCTATTTATATCTTCAAACCGTGTTATTTGGTCGCCTGGGGAGGTGCTAAACGATTCACTAATGAATGGAAGCGTTTTCAAATCCTGAATGATCAAAAGTAAATGAGTAGAAACATCAATCCGAGACTGTAATATCCAACGTCAATTTGGGCAGTGGAATGACTCTACTTACATCGCTGGGATATTAGTAGAGGAAAAATAACTAATGTCGAGGAAAAAAGGGAAAAGTCAAAATTTTTAAAGTGTGAAATACAGAAAATAAAATGAGACATAAAAAAGAGGTAGCAGAAAATAAATACGAAGAGGTTGAAAAAGAAGTGTAAAAGAGAAAGAAGAAATATTAAAGAGCAGAATAATGGAAGGAAGAGTGAATAAGGAAAAGAGGACATTACGGGAATGACATGGGATAATAATTATTTCTAAGCAAAGAGGGAAAATGGCGAAAAACATGAAAGAATGAAGAACTCCATGAAATATAGAATCTGAAGGCAAGGGACGTATATTGAATTATAGACAAATTGAAAAATTAATAAGATCACAGAAAGAAAGAAAGAAAGAAAGAAAGAAAAGAAAGAGAAATAAATGATTAAAAAAGAAAGAAAGAGAAATAAATAAATAAAAAAGACAAATGATTGAAAACAAAAGAAAGAAAGAAAGAAAGAAAGAAAGACAAATTAAATGATTGAAAAAGATAAGTGACCGAAAAAGAAAAATAATTGAGAACAAAAGAAAGGAAGAAGAAAAAAGAAGAAAAAAGTTAAATGATTTTAAGAAACAAAAGAAAGAAGGAAGGAAGGAAGGAAGGAAGAAAAAGAAATAAACGATTGTAAAAGAAAGAGAAATAAAATAATTGAAAATGACAAATAACTGAGAAAGAAAGGAAGAAATAAAGAAATAAAGGTTTGAAAAAGACAAATGATTGAAAACAGAAGATAAAGAAAAGAAAGAAAGAGAAATAAGCGATTGAAAAAAAAGAAAGAAAAACAAATGGTTTAAAAAGACAAATGACTGACAAAGAAAGAAAGAAAATTTAAATAAAAAGAACTAATGATTGAAAAAGAAAAAAAGAAGTGCTTCTTGAGATAAAGTGGTTATAATAATCTAACTATATTTTCTTTATTCTTTCTTTTTCTCACTCTTTCTCTCCTCTCTCTCTCTCTCACCCACACACACACACAACAAATAAAATTAATAACGAAAATTAGATACAAAATGGAAGATAAAAAAGTCGATACAAAACGGAAGATGAAAAGAAACAAACAGAACTGAAACGAAAAATACATCATAGAGAAAGAAAGCAAATTTGTGAAGAAGATAGCATTTTATAACAAATAAACAAAATAAGAAAAAAGCGTAAAATATGAAAGAAAGAAGAGTTATAGTGAATTAGACTTTGCACACAAGCGAAATGAGACGGAATATTAAATCATAAGGGTGAAAAAAAGGAAGTAAAATGAATGAACTAAGAATGAAAAAGAAAATATGGAGAATGCATGCAAAGATACACAATGAAAGAAAATTGGAAATAAATTATGGAGCATACTTAGATAAAGAAAGAAAAATATTTAAGAATGAAGAAATAATGGAAAATACATTGATAGATATCGAAAGAAAGAAAATGAGTTAATAATTTAAAATATGTGAAAAATGCATAGATATGAAGAAAGAAAATAAATTAGGAAAGAAAAATACATGGGGAATAGTAAATAAATAACTATATAAAGGAATGAAATTGAGAATGAAAACGTATGAAGAAAATAAAAAGAAAGAAAGAAAGCTGTGCTCATTCAAACAGGGATAAATATAATTCAGCTGACATGTGTCTTTCTCCCTGTCGCTATTCGTTCAATTTCTGTTGCTTCTCGCCTCACTTACCCTCTCAATCTATCTATCTGTCTATCTATCTTGGACCTTTCAAATCACTATCTATCTATCTATCTATTTATCTATCTATCTATCTATCTATCTATCTATCTATAATAGACCTTTCAAATCACTATCTATCTATCTATCTATCTATCTATCTATCTATCTATCTATAATAGACCTTTCAAATCACTATCTATCTATCTATCTATCTATCTATAATAGACCTTTCAAATCACTATCTATCTATCTATCTATCTATCTATCTATCTATCTATCTATCTAGCTATCTATCTATCTATCATAGACCTTTCAAATCACTATCTATCTATCTATCTATCTATCTATCTATCTATCTATCTATCTATCTATCTATAATAGACCTTTCAAATCACTATCTATCTATCTATCTATCTATCTATCTATAATAGACCTTTCAAATCACTATCTATCTATCTATCTATCTATCTATCTATCTATAATAGACCTTTCAAATCACTATCTATCTATCTATCTATCTATCTATCTATCTATCTATCTATCTATCTATCTATAATGACCTTTCAAATCACTATCTATCTATCTATCTATCTATCTATCTATCTATCCATCTATCTATCTATCTATCTCAACAAATACCATATTTTTCTCTTTGAAAGGATGTGAGGGCCAATAAGACGAAAGATAAAAAGAAACCAACGGAGTTGAAATAGAGAAAAAGGAAAGAAAATAAAGGAGATATAAATTGCACAAGACGTAAATTGCATCCAAAGCCTGATCAAAAGCGACATGAGATAATTGATAGCAATGATAAATCAAGTAAACGGAATATAATCCTGACTCTTCTTCCTACACTCTTTATTATTATTATTATTATTATTATTACTCTTCACGTCAAAAAGTTTTACTAAAACTTTCCTACAAGTTCTCTAATTCTCGCATCATTTCTCCAGAACAGAGAAATTTGCCAATATTTTATGGTTGCTTTCAAACTTGTCAATCTCTTTTCTGCAAACTCATTTATCCTCTGACCTTTTCATCTTCGTGATAAATGAGTGCACTATTTTTTGCAGCCCATTATTCTTGCTCGACCGAAAGTTAGGCTGTGAGCCTAAACTGCAAAGGTGCCAGCCGCTAAAACCAATTACTCCGCTGTAAATATTTGTTAGCTTTATGAACCAGTTCAATATATTACCTATTCTAGAGGCGAACAATTATTCTTTATTGACAAGCCTTCTGCTAAAAATGTATATTTATTATGGTAAGAAAGATCATAGCTCTTCAGAAGCAAAAAAAAACACTTCGGGTTGAGTGGAAATCAAATAGATTTGTTTTCTGTAAACTAAGTCTTATTTTTGGCAAATCCTTGTAAAAGCTCTATTTTCTGTAAAGGTATTTACAAGTCTTATTTCTGTAAAACAGGCTATATTAATTATCTTTTACAGCTTACCAACCTTTTGCAGGTTATTTACAGTCAGAAAATATTTTTAGATAGTAATAATTCTTTGTGGATAATAACTATTTACTGATACATCTCCTACTAATTAACCCATAGCTGGGGGGAGAAAAGGTGAATTCATGCCTTTCGTAAGAGTATTTATCCCTAAGTGAATATAACGAACACGACTAGAATTGGGACTTTGCTCTGCGATTTCCCAATCTAGCCGTTATCCATTGCATCCCCCGCATCTGGTATTCCCAAGCGGTCATCCATCTATAACATACTGTCTAGATACTGATACTAGATATTGTCCAGGGTTGATATTACTTAGTACGAGAGCTGGTGTTTCAACGTGATACGGCCATTAGAGCAAGTCGTTTTAGGAACCGTGATATTGCACTCACTTTGAAATTGGCAGTTGGAAATGATAAATAATGATACAATATTTTTTCGAAATCATTACTGTTGTTTGAGGAAATTAATTTAAAAGTTTCAGTTTAAGGTTAAAAATTAGAGCGTTGGAATTCCATCCCGACGATCAGTGAAAGACTTATAAAATGTTTAATTTATTGAATCCTTAGAAGTTGCACATTGACAAGTTGCATATCACAAGCACATTATTACTAAATCATTGCGACATGAAATAAGCCCTTCATTCACTTCAAAGGGAAATGATACTAATCAATTTAACTACAATATGATATGATATGTTATATAGTGCAGTAATTTTAATGTGATTTTCAATAAACAAAGAAAATTTAAAACATTTTATCTTATAATTTGTAACAGCAAATTATAAGATAATTTCTGTCATACTTTTATCTATTTTTTGTTTTTATTAATTATATTCTAACAAATGATTTGACAAATCTTATTCATTGAGTAAACTATTTTGTAATCTTTTGCATATTTTACTAATCGAATACAGAGAAAAAGGTTTACATTATTCACACTATTGTCCTCAACTTTTTTGCCATTTGTACGACGTTTCGGCCGTTGTACGCTCCGGCATTCTTCAGGTGCTACGAATTTCGAACCGAACTCTTTATAAGAATCACTGGGTTATATGAACTCCATTCCTTTGTGCTTCTTCTGGAAGTCATGAGTTATCTCGTCCTAACCCTGTAGGTTACTTGTTCATCGCCAAGACGGACATGTAATAGAAACTCTGACAGCCTTAGACGATTTCGGCTTGGATGAGATGACAAAAATAATAAATGAAATCTATAACAGCGATGATATACCGGAAGACCTAAGCAGATCTTTTTTCATGGCTCTGCCCCAGAAGCCAGGCGCAAACGAAATATTGAACAATAAAATTCAGATAATACCTGAATTAATTAATGAATCATAGATACTAATGAACATCTAAAAAATACAAAGAGAATGGAATAATGAAACAGTTAATTGGCCACAATTTTAGTTGCGAATTTTTTATGTCCTCTTTATTGAATCTCAATAAACTGTTTCAAACGGAATAAAGAAAACTACACAAAGAAATGGATGTGCGTAGTGGTGCTGTGGATATTGGCTCAGAAGAAAACATCAGGGAGTCGAGTTCGAATTCCAGTTGAATTCCCTTCATTCACTTACGCGCAAATACCCTTGGTAAAAGTATTAATCCGTCTCTTCCCTCCGGTTATGGGTTAAATAACAGGACAGATATTGGTTCTAACAGGACATATTCGGTTCAGATTTGACTGGCAACCAGTCTACCGCAGAAAGTAATGAAAACTACTGCGGGATAATCTTCTGCTCAGTCAGTCATGTTTCTTTCGAGAGATGATCGCCCAAGCGTGTGTCACGTATGGCATTTAACTGGCTGACTGACACAAAGAAATATGGAACAAATACAGACAGGCTGAAGAAGAATGTCTCAACGAAAAATGTACAGAAATAGAAAGATTGAGTATAACAAATAAAATAGATATGCATAAAATATAAGGGAACTAACAGGACAAAAGACATGTCTTTCAGCAAGATGGATAGAATCCAAGAACAGGATCATCATATCAGAGAAAGAAAAAATAATTCAGCGATGGCACGAATAAATCGGGGATCTCTTTCTAAACAAAAGAGAACAACCAGCAATGCACAGAAATACAGACAGGTTGGAAATATTAAAAACCGGTGTTGAAGCTGCTCTGGCCAAATTGAACAGAACCAAAGCAATACGACCAGACAGAACTGTAATATAGATGCTGACAGACTTAGACGATTTCGACATAGACAAGATTACAGAAATAATAAGTGAAATCTACAACAGCGGTGATACAATGCCTAAGAAACCAGCCGCAAATGAATGTGCACTCCACGGAACAATCAGCTTAATGAGCCGTATAACAAATCATCCGGATTCTGATGAATAGAACGCGCAGTACAATCAGGCTAGAGATAGGTCAAGACAAGTGTGGGTTCGTTAAAGACACCGGAACAAAGAACACTATATTTATGCGCAGAATTTTATCAGATTGTGCATAAGGATATGTACCTGTGTTTTGTAGACTACGCAAAGGCGTTTGACAATGTACGCGACAAACGTCTGTTAGAGCTGCTCATCAACTTTGACATAGTCGGAAGAGACATTAGAATAATCCAGAATCTATACTAGTAGCAAACGGTCTGAATACTGACATGAAATGTAAAGTAAACTAGAAAGGAGTGTAAGAAAAGAATGTGTCTTCTCACCGGATTTATTCAATCTATACAGCGAGGCAATTATGAGAGAACTGTCAGGGTTCATCATTGGTGGTTATAATCTTAACAATATAAAATATACAGATTACACAGCTCTGATAGCGGAAAAGAAACTACAAAACATCCTACAGAATGTAGCATAGGAAAGCGAGAAGAAGGGACTGAGCATAAAATACAAGAAGACTGAGTGCAGCAAAAAAGTAGCCCAAAATGTCAATTGCAGGTCGGGTATACTAAAATCAAGCACCGAATGTGCGACCCTGAGATCCAAAGGCGTAAAGGGATGACCATTATGAAAAGGTAGAAAATTTTGTTGAAACGTAGAAAAGAGTACTAAACTGATATCTGTATTCCTGTATGACAGCAATCTCCTCAGCGATGAAGAGACTCGAAATGGGGTTCTAAAAAAGGCTGCTGATGATACCATCGGACGATCAGGAAACAAGAAGGGAACGTACGCTTAACATCAGGAAGAGAGAGTAGAAATTTCTGGATGAGGAATTAAGGCTTGGGGAATTTAATACTCACAGGGCGGATAGAGAGAAATCCAGACAGCTGAAAAGCAGCGCGTGACGTACTTGATGGGCTTGAGGAAATGGGTGGCAAAACAAGGTTTGTGAGAAATAACAAGACAAAAGCTTATTAAGATCTACAAAGAACAGGAAGATATGGAGGGCTATTATAGCCTGTGTCTTAAAGGAACACGGCAGAAAGCAGAAGATATAATTGATGGTGTCAGTTACGTTCACTTTGCATTTGTCTTAATAAAGACACGAACTCCAATTTTCTCTTTCTCCTTATCGGTTATGGGTTAAATTGTTCAACAGAATAGACTTTCGCGTTTTTAGTTGTTGAAAATTCTAAACTCAAAACCGTAAGCAAAGCAAAAAATCTACTCACTTTTCGAAGAAGTCAAGGAATTTCAGAAATATTAAAAAACGAATAAAAGGAAAGATCTAGAAACGAATATTGTTTATATACTGGAAGAGAAGTTTCAGAGATAATAAATCAAAAACTAAGCCCTCACCGGTAAGTTGGCAGAAACGTTAGTCAGGCGTTTTCACATAATAAGAAGACGAAAGTTTGGAAATTGAATATTTTAGAGCGATTTGAAAAATGAAAAGACGACAGTCTAGCCGACGTAACAAATTTTTAATTTTAAATTAAGGTGGAATTTCTGAATAAAGCTGAAGTGATATGTTTGCTCCATATATCATATCAAATAATAAAAGGAGCCAAAAATTCACGACCCGATTTCTTTTGAGATTAATTTAAAAAGCAGAAACAGAAATATTTTTTAAAAAATAAATTTTAAAAATAACGACTTTCGTGCCTCTCTTTCTCTCTCTCTCTCTCTCTCTCTCTCTCTCTCTCTCTCTCTCTCTCTCTCTCTGTATATATATATATATATATGAGTTCATGTGATTGTGTCTGTGTGCATAAGAATCCGTAACCTGTGAAATAGTTCTTGACTGAATTTTGATCTGAAATGTTCAGTGTATAATGTTCTATCTATGTAGTTATTGTTCACGGTTGAAAAATGAATATTTGTTTAAAATAAACACTTTTCCTAACTTGTAATATATAGATTATTTTGCAAATAATCAATCACACACACACAAACAAGCACACACACGCACACACACACACACACACATATATATATATATATATATATATATATATATATATATATACCGAGGCAAGGGTTGTGATGGATGAATTGTCGTCTAAATTATTCAAAATTAAAAATGACATTGAGTTATCATTTTAAAAGTAATATTTACAAAAATTACAAAAAAATATCTGAAAATACTATAGCAAGTTTATTCAATAAAATCGTCATTGGTTTCAACCACTGCCTTCAAACGATTTCGGAATTTCCTGCATGTCTTTTAGACGGTCTCCTTCTTTAAGTTGGTGAATGCTGCCATAATACGTGCATTCAGTTCATCTTTGGTGTTACAAGGAGTTTTGTTGGTCTCTCGCTCAACTGTACCCCACACATAATTGTATCACGAGCGTTGCAGTCTGGATAGTTTGGTGGTCAGATGTAAGGGGTAATGTACTTGCAGAAATTGTCTGACAGACATAACTGTGTTCTTCTGTTTTTCTTGGCATGGTGCAGAGTTATGTTGCCGTACATAGGGTCTTCCAGCAGCCACCCACCCACTTGAAGGAGGGCATCACTATCTCTTCAAGGCACTCGATGCAGACCTCCGTGTTGAGATCAAAAGCCATAGAATTAAAATATCAGATAATTTCTTCCAAGGTTAAGCAATATCAACTTAATATCCGCTGCCTTCCTCTGTCTCTTTTTTCCTTCTATCTGGCCTGTCATTATCAGGTTCTCCAAGCCCTCCTTTCTCATTGCAAGTCCCAGGAACTTCAGTTGTCTCTTCCTGATGCTCACTATTAATTTTCTTTTCGTTGCCATTCTTTCCAACAACTCATCATTGCTCACATGCTCGGTCCATGATATCCACAGCATCCTTCTGTAGAACCACATTTCTGCTGCTTCAAGATTTTTCTTCATCTTCGATGATATTGTCCAACATTCATTGTCGTATTGAAAAACTGATATCACATAGCAATCTAGAACTCTATTTTTTGTTTCTAGTGAAATTTTCCTATGTCTTAGTGCTTTACTCAGCTTCTGGAGCGTGTTCTTTGCCATGCCAATTCGCCTTCAGATCTCTGTGTCGCACTTTCCGTCTCCTGTTAGAACACTTCCTAGGTATTTAAATTTTTGTATTTGCTTTATTCTAGTATCCTCCTCCTGTATTTGGCATTTTGGCTTGCTCTTTGTTAATTAGACTTAATTAAATTTGTATAATGAATTTTATCTAATTAAAAAAATATTCCTTTCATCATCAATTTGTTTTCGAGCAATACTGGATTTTGTATCTCTTTGAATAGCACAGGGTGCTGGTATTTGACATTTTGGTATAACTGGTCATACAGATGGTAGATTTTTGGAGCGCATTTTTCCATGAATTTTTATGGTATCGAAATTTGAAGGCCAAGTAGTTGACAAATAACTGCATTGTTTGTAATATTCAGATGGGCATTTAGAACTGATTTCCTTCATTGCTATCTTTCATCTTTGTTTGTTTTGTTTTTTTGGGTTTTTTTTGGGAAACCTATAAACTGATATTTTATTCATCTCATACACACAGTTTTGTCATGCTATGTTCTGTAATTTGTTTTGCAACCAACAGTACAACACTTTCGATGCATTGCTAAAAAGTAGGTAATATCTTAAATGATAAAATAAGTTACTTAAGCTAAATTATTTCTTTTTACTTTCTCAATTTTGGGGTGACTTTTCAAGCCAAATTAATTATACTCTTAATCCCAACTTACCGGCATGGGGCAAAGTATAAGTTAAAAACAGAAATTCTAGAAGAGTGCCTTAAACCTGAGAATCGACATTTTAATTTGTGTGTGTGTGTGTGTGTGTGTGTGTGTGTGTGTGTGTGTGTGTGTGTGTGTGTGTGTATTAGTTAAGGTGTATATTGTGAGCAAATGTTTGCAAAATATTACATAACCTTTAAACTAATTATCTAATTAATTAAGTATCTAAATTTCTGGCACTTATCAACATAAGATCTGCTATTCCCTGGCACTCTCCCAGGGTGCCGTTTCTTCAGACAACACCTCCCTCTCGGTTTAAAGGTAGGCGACTGAGAATTTTGCCCGGTGCTTGAGGTGCACCGCAAGAGGAATGCCAATGGTGAGGGTTTTGGCTATTTGTAAGACAATGCCCCATGGTGGGGTAAGCCACTGCAGTGCACATTAATCCAGGCCTTCTTGTGTCAAAGATTACTTTCGCACTCGACTTTTAAATCATTAAATACATGAAAAATAATTACACACTTGAAAAAAGAACCTGGAAAATAACTAAGCAGTAAGCAGCAGCTTAGTTATTGTTTCGTTCACCACATTTTTAAAATACCAAATTAAATATATTAATTTTTATTATATAACATTAAATTTACGTAAAAGAAATTCTTACATAGCTTTTTCATTAATTTTCTTATAAGAAATGACATCTAGTTCTATTTTACGCTTTAAAAAATTTTCAAAATTAAACTACCCATTAATATTTGTTTACTTTATCTTAAAGAAAACAAAAATATTTTGATGTATACATTTGTTCTTTATGAGTAAAAATATTAGATAAAAATACTAAAGTAGTTTTGTGAAATAATTATGATAATTTGTTTTCAATAAATTTTGAAGTAATAAAAACAACCGTAGAAAAACGTATTCGAAAAAAATGTACGTCTGTTAAAAATTGCACATTAACTTTATGTAATACGAGTGTAAACCTGCCGTCAAAAATGACGACAAAATATTTGGAAGGATTATTAGTTGTTTTCTCGCATGTTATCACCCCCTGAGCGTAAATGGAGGATATATATATATATATATATATATATATTTCCTCCATTTATATATTTATATATATATATATATATATATATATATTAATCATTTCACCCCGAGCAAGGCGGAAACGCCACTGATGTGCAGGGGGTTACATAATTGTAAAAAGATTAATTAGAAAAGAGTGAGGAGTACAAACTAGTTAGAAAGGAACAATAGAAAGCAGGTGCGATGACAGATACATAGGTGGAGAGAAAGGGAAGGTTATACAGGGGTGGGAAGAGAGCTAGAGTCCAGTGGTTAGTAGATGAGTATTGACTTTGCATTTAAATTTCTGGAGGTTGTAGCCGTCAGGAAAGCAAGAATACGGGAGCGAGTTCCACAGGCGGGAAGTGCGAGAGAAGAAGTTGAAGGAGTAGAATTGTCGTCTGCATTTGGCTAACCTGACTGTGAATGGGTGGGACCCAGTTGCCAGTCTGGTTGCACGAGTAAACACCTGTTGAGGAGGCTTCAGTGACTTAAGCTCGTCCGAGCAGAAGCCATGAAAGTATTTATAGAACAAACAAAGGGAGGCCACATTTCGACGATATATGTGTGTGTGTATGTGTGTGTGTGCGTTTTTCACTACTTGGCGACATAATTATTGAACAAAATTAAAATAATAACGCACTGTTAAAATGCAAACACACGGCAAGAGCTATAGCAGAAACTAATCGACCTCCTACAGAAGGTAGCAAATTAAATAAAAAAAAGAAACGACTAAGTATAAACCACAAGAAAACTGAATGCATGGTCACCAGTAAAAAGAGGAGCCCAAAATGCCAACTAGAAGTCGGGAATAGTGAAATTAAGTAGGTATAGAAATTGAAATGCCAGGTGGAGCGTTTTAACAGAGGACCGAAAGTGCGACACTGAGACCCAATGGCATGGCTAATTCTGCATTTTAAAGGCTGAGTAGAATTTTAAGAGACAGGAAGATTTCATTAGAAACAAAGAAAAGAGTACTGGATTTTTATGTGATATCTATCCTTCTATATGACAGCGAATGCTGGACAATTTTCATTAAAGATGAAGAAGAGATTCGTAGCAACAGAAATGTAATTTTGTTCAGAAGGATGTTGAGGATTCCATGGACGGAACATGTGAGCAAGAACAAGATTTTGAAGAAGACTCAAACAAAAGGAAAACATACTTAACATAAAGAAGAGACAGCTGAAGTTTCTAGTATAAGTAACGAGGAACGAGGGCTTGGAGAATCTAATACACACAGGAAGGATAGAGGGAAAGAGAGACAGGGGAAAAGTGCGCAAAACAAACTTGATGGGCTTGAGCAAGTGGATGACGAAACGGGGTTTGGAAGAGATACCAAAATGAGAAATGTTAATAGCGACAAATGATAAGGGCAAGGGGCGTTCTGTGATCGCCTCAGTCCTGCAGGAGAAGCACACATAAAGAAGAAAAAGTAAAGAGGATAAACTGAGCCGACATTGCCTCACTATTATATCTCTCTTTATGAGCGTGACATAAGGGATATAAGGGATATATATATCTACAAATAAATACACAGTGGTCTCTATTCTAATAGAGAGGATTCAACTATTATTTATTAATGTCATATATTTCTTTAAATTTAATAAGTAAGTCATTAGAGTTCAATAAGTAAGAAAAGAAAAATATGGTAAAAACAGATTTATATTTTTCACTTTTAGAGAAAAATATCAGTTAAATACCATACGTGATATTCGCTTGGGCGATTATGTCTCGAAATACACATGCCTGACTCGACAGAAAACGTTCACACAGTAGGTTGACATTACTTTCTGCAGACAACCAAGGTTATAGAACCTAATCTGTTCTGCTATTTAACCTATAGTTAGGGGGAGAAAAGACGAAATAATACATTTCGCAAGGCTATTTGCGTGTAAGTGAGTGCAACGTATTAAACGGAATTCGAACTCGGCTCTCCGATTTCTCTTTCCGAGCCGATATTTCATTGCACCACAACTAATATTCTGGGAATAAAATGTACAAAGTTTAACAAAGAGAATTCGTATTTGAATTTACTTTTTTAGCCAAGAGCATTAAATAAACTTTTAACAGTAAAATATTGAATAATAAAATTAAACTTTTAACAGAAAAATGTTGAGCCATTGACTATTAAGCTAACTTTTTACCATACTTTTACAATTAAAAGACAGAGGCAAATTTCGCGAGTCAGTGTCAGAATTAGTAATTCTGGATTCTGATTGAACAGAAAGCAACAAACGGATCTTTATGACCCGTATCATATTTTTTACCACCTAAAGAAATAAATTTGCGTTAGGATCTAATCACGTGATGCGAGTTGACTATTTAATTGGCGTTTCTCAAGCGGCCATCCAGAGAGCGGCGAAGGAAGCAGAAAATGTTCAACCGGCCACGATGTAACAAGAGAAATTTTAAAACATTGAACTGGTCACAGCGACACACATGCGCACTCCCTCACCTTCTTCCGTGCTGTTTTCTTTTATCTCTTCTTCTACGTCTTCGGCTACTCGCCGTCAACGAAAAGAAGACAACAACAAGACACTTCAACTGACTCCTAAAATTAACGTCAATAAGTAATCGCTTTTTCTTATCGCTTATCTCCTCACTTACAAGCCGTCCACTAAAAGAAAGAAAGAAACAAATATTCACTATTGCCATGCTGACATGCACAGCGAACACAGCGAAAATCTTTTTCTGCAAACCCAGTTCGCTACAACAAACGATCTCTGGATTCATTTAACTCCTTCCTACAATTTCTCTTGGAACATTTTCACAGTTTGATTTTTTCATACAAACAAATTGATGTTATTCTGTTCTAAAAACAAATGTCGACTTATCCATACAAGCGAAAAAATTTCTTTTTTTTTTCAACCTTTTCACTATATAATGGCTACAATTTACTTTCTACTCACAACATTTTACAATATCAAAAATGAATATTGAATTAAATATTTAGAACTTAATTATAATTATATTTAGTTAAATTTATGTAAAAACATTCTTAAATATTTTTCATTCACTTTGTAATACAAAAATATCATTTGTTCTATTTTATGTTTAATGGGAGATTTAAACTGAACTAAAATAGTTTCATCTTTAAAATAAAAACACAAATTACTCATAAAAGAATTAAATTTTAACAATGTATATTTTTATGAAGAAGAAATAACTCTTTTACCAAAGAAAAATAACTTTGTGACCATCGACAAACAATGGCATTGTATTTTAATTTTGCAGAAATAACTTTCACAGAAATTCTTATTAAAGAAAATAGTTAACTTTCGGCAGGATTCGTTCTAAAGCACGTCAAATCGAGCGACAATTTCTCCTGTAAAGGTGGACGCTAGTTCAAATTCTGCCGTAGGGTGCATCTTTTTTCTTTAGGATATTTTGAGTGTTCAGGCCGATAAGCGAAAATAAAAATATTTAAAAAATGAACGAGCCATTTACTTAAATCTGAGTATCTACAAAAATGAACGTACTAAGTTCCAGTTATGAATAAAATTATGTACTTTTCGCATGAATGCCCAAGGCAAAGTCATTAATCTGGGCGATTACTCTATTTGGCATCCAGTAAACTTCTGCTAAAGACCGCTAGATGGCGTTGTTCAAGCATATTCTCCTTTCAAAAATTAAAATTCCATGACCGCTCTTTGTTTCTACATGTGTCTAGAATGACAAGCATTTTTAAATAGTATCTTGCGTAGGAAAATGTGAGAAAACGCTGTAATTTCTTTCCACTGAAATATTTTCGGCCTATTGCTTTAAAAATTATAAATTCTGGCTAATATGTTTAAAATAAAATTAGAATGGTTATTACTTTTTCACTGACACTCGTATAACATGTTCCTTGAGTTCTATAATATTTCCAATAAAACGATTCTTAAATTAACGAATATTATTTATAATTTTCCTCAAAGAAGATATTTTACTCAGATTGTCATGAGAAAATATTATTCAGCTCTGTGCAAGAAGTATTTTCGAATGGTTTTGTATGGGTGCTCTTCTATTCCTCATTGTCTTTTATTGTCGATAATTACGCCATATTGGCAACAAAAACGTGATGATTTGAATATTTTTGTAACACACCTTACTGATTGTTTTTATGATTTCAATGGAACGTTGTTTTTTGTTTTCTATTGAACGTCTACCAGTTTTTTTTTAATAAAGGTTGCAATAACAGACAGGAGTAATTATTAGAATATTTGCTTTCGTATGATTAACTCCAAGTATTCATTGTCCAAAGTAAAAAATAAAATACTTTCGAAAACGAATTTGATTTGTTTTACAGCAAACTTAGTTATCATCACAAACACTCCTGTTTGGTTACTGATAAAAATAGAAACATTGACATTCGGAAGAAAACTTTTATTCGCCGTTAATTTTTTCTTCATATCACTAGACATTAAGCACTCCAGATAGCCAAAATTTAAAAAATTATAAAATTAATAAGGGATACATTTTCAGTTTGCTATGTAAATTTATTGTAAATTGATCCCTCTATGGTAAAAACAAATATGTTCATACGAAATGATTTCTTAACATTTAATTTTGTTTTTAATTCGTTATCTGGGGTGCTTACTCGAGAGTAATATGTAAGAAAATAACTTCATATTAGGAATATATATATATGGTTAAATAAAATAAAGACAAGAGGAAAACTGTATTTTAAATCGCCTACGCGTTTCGTCCTGTGATGGACTTTATCAAGGCAAAAAGACGAAATGGGATTTATTCTCAATTACCTATCTATTAACAAACAGTGTTGGCAACCACAAAAGCACCCACAAATCATTTCAAAAGATTAACAGAATATTTTAGTTTTTAGAATTCCTTCATGTGTAGTGCAAAGTCACGAGATATTAAAATTATTTTATTTAACCATCCTGTCCAGGCCATAACTGAGTATATTTTTACGAATATATATATATATCCGCAGACAGATCTGTTTCGCTCGATCACAGCTCATCAGTACGTCTTAGATGGTGATATATATATATATATATATATATATATATATATATGATTTTAAGAAATCAGGTCTTATGCAAATAATTGTATTGGCTTTTCTAGAGCGAAGGCCAATTAAACATTGCCTACTGAAAACTTTTATAGAATTTAATGAGACATATTCCTGATCTTGGAGGCTCGATGTCCTTAAGGTCTGGACACAGAAAAAATGCAATCTTTTCAAGAAATTAAATTTTCAACAACAGATTATTGAAGTGGAATATTAACAAATAACGTCTTCAATATGATTTCCATTATTTGCCATGTAAAGGTTGATGCGCTTTGTAAGATTCACGTGAACTCAATGCGATAACTCCACAATACGTACATGTAGCCCATTCACTCTTTATGCATTCAGTCAAAATGTATCGCATCTGTGATTTTTCTTTAGCATGCAAATAAATAAAAAATAAAAGGCATAGTTAATTCGAAGACGTAAAAAAATAGTTCAATTCCCTGTGTCCAGTCAGCTATCATTTCCATTCTGTTCTTCATCTATTTTATTACCCAAATGTCTATAGCTAGCTTGGGCAACTCGGTGTCATGTAATGTTTAGCAAGTTTGTCTCGCTAGAACCATTTACAACTGATTAGTGAGTTCGATCCTCACTGGGTACCCCATACTTTCAGCCTCGTGCCATATCTAAGCGGCCCTTAGTAAGTTTCCTATTTATAGCTAGCTATCACTTCCTCTCTGTTCATTATCTATCTCTTCTGCTCTGTTAAATATGTATTTAGCTAGGTAGCTATCACTTTAATTCTGTTTATTGTCTTCCATTCTGTTAATTACCCAACTATTTATCTAGATAGCTATCACTTTCATTCTGTTTATTATTTATTTTTTTTACTCTGTGAAATATCCATATATCTAGCTAGCTAGCTATCACTTCCACTCTGTTTATCGTTTTTATCTATCTCTTCTACTATGTAACTTATCTAACTATATAACTATCTAGCTATCACATTCATTCCTTTCATTACAGGCAGTTGTATCAAGGTGACAGCTACCTCAAACGTATGATCTCTCAATTCAAGAAAGGATGAAAGATAAATGGGATTCAAGAAGATAGATAATGTCAGTTGACCTTGAATTTACATTTTTATATATTGTAGCTATCAGGGAAAAATAAACAGAATGGAGTTCCACAGGCGGGGGTTACGAAAAAAGAAACCGTTTGAGTTGAATAGAAGAGGCAGCCAAACTATTATCGGCAACAGTATTCAATGCATTGACGAATGGTAGATTTATAAATGTGCAAAATGGATTCTAAAGACAACAACTTTCTGGCAAGACACAGAAATACAATATTCTTAGCAAATGACGCAGCTAAATATCCGATATATTCGTTCCACTTCAGGTCGGTTGAAAAACTGAAGCCAAGGAGATGTGGTGTGTTCCTCGCAAGGAGACTTGCATCAGCCATACTGATGGCTGGCAAGAAAGTTCCTCTATGGCGGTTAAAGAAGAGTAATTTTGTTTTGGAGGCATTAAAATTTACAAGCCATTTTATGCCTCAGTTATCCATTGATTAGAGGTCCATTTCTTGAGCAGCTGCTAGGTTTAATTTTTTTCAGTCATTGAGACGGGTGTAAATGGTGGTGTCATCTGCATAGATGTCTACTTGAGAACTGATTACATCAGGTAGGTCATTGATGAAAATCAGAAACAGCGTAGGATCTAGGAGGCCTTGAGGGACATCCACGTTCATGTTAAAGTATCTGAAAGCTTGCCCGTTCAAAAGGACCCTTTTGAGATGTTGTTATGGGGAAACACACTTATTCCTCAGAAAATGGACTCTCCCTCCTATATTAATAAGAGTTATCAGAAAGTTAAAGGAAGAAGTACTTAGGAAGTTTATGGAAGTTCTTTAGACTTCTATTGGATTTCAGTAGAACTAGGCAGTTGATATTAGTCGGCAGTTAGCCGAATACTAAGGAGTCAGCTTTCAGTGGAAGATTACCAAGTTCCTAACATGTTGGGTACGTTAAAGTCGATTAGCACTCAACATAGCACGATTATAACCTTCAGTGCGAAAACTTCTCCACAACAGATGCTTAATTAATTTAGCGTTGATTAGAGCCTCGAATATGATAGGAAATTGTTTATCATTCTCTACTATAGAGGGGGGTAGATATTACGCAATATTTCAGCACTCTTTTCTTTGTTTTTGTAATGTCATTTTACTGGATAAATTGGTCAAAATTGATAATTTTGGCACGAGGCAACGTTTCAAGAGTGCTCATTAAAGACTGGGCTGTTGCTCAGTTGCTTACATAACCTAAAAATGATCTTAGCGAAGACGTCTCATCTTCCGACTCCGTGGACTGGTGCTATACAATCACAAAAAAAGTCAGTCAGTTAACTGCTATACTTGATACATGATTGGGCGATCATATCTCGAAAAGGACATACATGACTGGGAATGATTTTTCCGTCATAGGTTACCATTACTTTCTGTGGTAAACTGGTTGCCAACCCAATCTACCCTGCTATTTAAACAATAACTGGAAGGAAAAGAGACTGATTATTACCTTTCTCAGGGGTATTTGCGTGTAAGTGAATGCATCGAATTCAACTGGAATTCGAACTCGGCTCTCCGATTTCTCGTTCCGATATCCACTGCACCACAACAAACAGCTTAACAAAGAACACTGCCAAATGACCAAATTACTTGCAGACTTTCGGCAGTAGCATTAACTAAAATGCATATCACATGAAACTCGAAGGGAAAACTGAAAAGTTCTACATTACATTAAACGTTAGGAAATAAACCTTTCATCAGTACCAGAAAGATCAATAAGTTACTGGTCTTGAAGAATCTATTTTCCTCAAGAATTAAATAGAAAGATTTTATAAATTTCCTCCGATATCAGCACTATTCACTTGGTCAATGAATGCCGAATGTCTCCCCATTAAGAAATGGTTAGTATGACCATTACCATTAGAAATTGGGAAATTCTACACTTTGATCCCAACTCGAAGAACAGAGAAAGAAATGTGTAACTCGAGTAGCAGTTGTTGCTCAATCAATGAATGTCAAATATTTTACTTGCGTCGATAATCCATCGACCCTCTCTCATTGGTTTAATGAGGAGGCTGTTGCCTCAGGGTGGGAATCCCCAGAACCAGGCATTCCTCATTTATACGTTGGCTTTGTTCCAAAGATAGAAATGTAGTTTTCATTTTGTTTTGTTTTTGTTTTTTTTGTTTTTTTGTTGTTGTTTTTTTTTTCCGAAGTAGTTACTGTCGTAGACAGCTTTTCAGCGGATCCGAGCAACTTTCAATAATATTTTCAAATACGCTCTACCTGAAGACAATGGCACAACCAGGTTGAGCTTTATCCGAACACAGAAACAGAATTGAGAGACAAACTTGAGTAGGTCTTCCCGGAGACAGAGAGTATTTACAGGCTGCCCCATTCTGGCGGGATGTTACACAAGATCAATTTAATGTGGAGATACCGAGAGGGTGTGTCCTGGCCAAAAATAGCCTGTGGGTTGCTCTGACATCGGTATTACTACCTATTTCCCCTCTTTAATGTAATGAGGGAGGGAATGACGAAAGTAGCTGTTTCCGAAACCAGGCTCCTCTCACTTTTTTTAGCTTCAATCTTTTTTTTTTAATCATTTCACCCCGAGCAAGACGGGAAAGCTACTGATGTGCAGGGGGTTACATAAATATAAAAAGATTAATTAAAAAGAGTGAGGAGTACAAACTAGTTAGAAAGGAACAATAGAAAGCTGAGAAAGCAGGTGCGATGACAGATACATAGGTGGAGAGAAAGGGAAGGTTATACAGGGGTGGGGAGAGAGCTAGAGTCCAGTGGTTAGTAGATGAGCATTGACTTTGCATTTAAATTTCTGGAGGTTGTAGCCGTCAGGAAAGCAAGAATACGGGAGCGAGTTCCACAGGCGGGAAGTGCTAGAGAAGAAGCTGCAGGAGTAGAATTTTGTCAGCAAACTGGGACACAATCCGAAGGCACACACACAACTGAAAGATAAAATGCGATATGCCTGCCAGAGGCCAGATATTACACTTTGATCCCAGCCTGATAGCCAGGAAGTGAAGAAAAAAAAATATAAATCGACTAGCAAAAGCTGTTTTTGCAAAGAATGCCGAATATTTCCTTATAAGAAAACGTCTAATTAGCATTGAAATATTAAAAGCACTCTATGTGAATTTAATGATTTCAGACATAGAACCATGCTTTCATGAAACTCAATTGCTTACGAGACAAATACGCCAAATTACTGAACAACAAGAACAAATTAAAATCGAACAATGCTAACTTTGCAGTGGTTCATTTAGAGAAAACTTGAATGAAAAATAATGATCTCGAATATTGCGCTAGTAACATTAATTATAACTCTTTTATTTGTTAATAATAAAATTACATTTCGAAATAGACAGTAAGTGCTTTCAAAATCTCTGATTACATACATATAGGGAAAAGTCGAAACAGCTAAAGCAATCGACAAATCTAAATTGTAATTGAAATTATATTCTCTTAACGAGTGAGTATTTGCTGGGTTTTCGAAATAAATATTTGCCATTAATAATATTCTTAGGCAGGAATCAGAGATTAAGCAAATGTAATGCTAGGCTAATTGGAATCGATCTTTCAAAATGGTTTTTAAATCAGTGAAAAATCAATTTCGCTTATGTAATGCTTTGAGAAAAATAAATTCAGAAAATATTGAACAAAAAATATTTAAGTACAGAAAAAACGTCGGAAGACATTAAATCTTATAATGTAAAAATCGATCGTCAAACGTTTTTGTGTGGTCTTAGCTATATAAATGTATTTCGGCTACAAAAATTTAATCAGAAAGTCTTCCCTCATATAGAAATCTGTGTGTGTGTTAGTTTAAAAGTCTTTCTTTTACATATGAGATCCTCACTTGACTAAACAAAATTATTCTTAAATTAAATAAAAATAAAACATTTTTTGCGTACAATGATTGAACGGTAAACCATATTCTTTTTCACTTTGCAGAAAAGAAAGACCGATTTTTAAGCCCTCGTTTAAATATTAAATTTAAACGTTCGGAAAGAGAAACTATTCAATGATCATTTGGCCAGAGTTCCTGAATAACAAAAAACAGCCAAGAAATCAAAAAACAAAACGCACGTATTTTGCGTTGTGTCATATTTTACAAAACTGATAAACGTAAGTTTTTTTCTTTTTTCAGCTCAAAGTTTCTCCTTTTTCTTTTCGTTTTCTTTTTGTTTAGCTTATACAAGGTAACCAAAAAAGTTCTGTCCTTTTTTTTATTAGTCATTGAATGAAGTTGAAATATATACGAAATGCGTGTAGCAATTGTTTTCAAATTCGGGCAACCGGAAGTAGAAACACCAGACGTTATAAAAGAAACATGTGCACCGTGCCCGGCCATCAATTATAAGCCGGACAGCTGTGAGGAAGATGGAAGTGTCTAGAGATCTCGTTCGGGGGTGTTTGCTTTACGACTTCAAAGTGGGCTTATCAGCAGTGCATTAAGTCGCCGCATATGTCAAGCGTTTGGAGATAGTGCTGTGAATGAACATACTGCAAGGCGTTGGTTTCGAAAATACAAGTCGGGAGATTTGTCTCTCCATGATGAGACTCGCAGTGGACGACCACAGGTCTTGAATGACGGAGTCTTGAAGGCGGCCATTGAAGAGGACAGTAGTTTAACGTGTGGTGGACTTGCAAGACAGTTCAACGTTTCCGATGAAACAGTTAGACTTCACCTGCACCTCCTAGGTAAGACGTACAAACTGAGCAAGTGGGTTCCGCAAACGCTGTTGGAAGTCCACAAGGGACAACGAGTGGCAGCCTGCGTATCACTGCTTTCTCGCCACCGTACTGCATCCTTGTCAAATCGAGTGCTTAAAGTGGGTTCTGTACGAAACTCCAAAGCGTTCCAGACGTTGGTTGCTGTCCCTCACACTGCAAGACCGCCTATGCATCCACGAAAGATTATGCTTTGTGTCTGTTGGACAGGTCGTCAAGTGGTTCATTATGAACCGCTACCAACCGGCCAAACGGTCACTGGAGACCTTTACTCGCAGCAATTGACACGTGTGCAACAGGCATTGCGCCAGAAGGAACCAGCACTGGTTAATCACAAAAGTGTGCTTTTTCTCCATGACAAGGCCAGGCCGCATGTCGTGCGAGTGGTCAGGGATACCATACAGCAACCTGGATGGGAGACTTTGTGCCATCCACCTTATTCAACTGACCTTGCGCAATCCGATTACCACCTCTTCCACTACGTGGATAATAATCTTCGTGGAAAATCCTTCACCAATAAAGTAGACTTGCGCAAAGCCCACACAAACTTCTTTGCGCCAAAACCCTCCGAGTTCTATCTCAAGGGCGTTTAACAGCTAGAGACTCGTTGGCGGAAGGTGCTGAATGCCGATGGCGTTTACTTCGAAGACTAAATATAAGTTACACATACTGTGAAGCGTTTTCTTTTTTTCCTTTAAAAACGGACAGAACTTTTTTGGTTACCTTGTACATTCCTTTTGGCATAAAGAGTATCATCATCAGACATCTTTTCCGCTAGATGGGACATGTCCAACACATGATAAAGGATCACCCGATTCACACACGTTCCTGGTCTTTTAAGCAGGTCTTATTTTCTTTATTGGGTATACGATTCTTCTAAATTCCTGCTCATAGTAGCCCCTTGTGTCGTAGTGGCCTTAGTGTCTTGCTTTTAGTGAACGGAATTTCATAAAAATAGCATAAAAAAATAACTTATCGCGGGTGCCCGCTTAGTAAGTTACACAAAGAACTGGTACAAGGACCAATACAAGGTCTCTAAGCTAGACCATTAAAACTAGGAACCGGAATGTGTGTGAAACATCATCCGGAATGTCAAATCCCGCTTCGAAATGCAGAGAATAAAAGTACGCCCAAGAAAACAAAAGCAAGTACGAATGTTAGATAGGCCATGTCTTCAGTTGTCAGTGAAGAATGACTGGTTGTCAGCGAAAGAAACAGACCAATATGCAAATTACAAATTGGAGATATCAAAATCAAGCAAGTCCAATTATTTAGGTATTTGACAAGCGTTTTAAAAGAGAACGGAACGTGCGACATTCAGATAGCGAAAGGTACTCTCCCAAAGCTAGCAAATGTATTAAGAAACAGGAAATTTTCGTTAGAAACAAAGAAAAGATGTATAAAATGTTATGTAATATCAGACCTTTTATATGATAGTAAATACTGGACAGATGAAGAAGACTTCAAGCAATAAAAATGTGAGTTTAAAAAAGAGTGCTGAGAATGTATGGACATAATATGTGAACAAAAAAGAAGTTTTGGAGAAAATGGAAACAAAATGGCACTTATAATTAACATCAGACAGAGGCTCTTGAAATTTCTAGATCACATAATGAGCGGTGGGGTCTTAAAAAATTTTATACTCACAAGGCATATTAAGAGCAAAAGAGGAAAATAGCGCAAAACCAACCTAATAAGCTTGTATAAATGAGTAACAGAAAAATAATTCGGAGAGACAGTGAAAAGAGAAAATTTACTAAGAGCTACAACGGACAAAATATTTGGGGACCAATGATCGTCAATATCCTGAAGGGATATCGTACAAATAATAGGAAGAAGGATTTATGTTGATTTTCAATTGAAAACTAAAATCTGCAACTATTTTCTGGTTCTAAATGGAGAAGCTGATACCAATTGAATTTTCAGAATTCTTTCAAACTTTATCTTTAAAAAAAACTTTCCTGTGTGACATTTATGTTTGTATAATTCTTGCGTGGTATGAATGAATCAAAAACTTCAGACAAATCAGGAATTGAACTGTTAGCTTCAACTAAGAAGAATGTGTACGCTCTTCGATATGTGAAAGAATAATCTGCAAAAATAATGGTCTTTTTATTAAAGAGGTTTTAGGGCTTGATAGCATTCAAAAGAGTCACCGAGACAAATTATTTTACACGCTTTAACTTCTCTCTCACAGACTCTCTCACGGTTATATCGCTATTTCCATGGAAAGTACTTGAACGAACTCCATTCATTGGTTTTGCCAGATCCAGCCTTCACGGCTAATACCCAACTTGTCACTTACATTATAACAACCTACCCACATTTTATCCGTATACTTTCAACGCAAACATTTTCCAGCAAACCGCTGCTCTAAAGAACAAACTCCAAAAAGGATGTTTGCACGATCAATACAATCTTAACCTATTCAATTCGAGAGTTAAACCTTATCTCCCCTTATTTTCTGCACAAACTATTCTTTAACGTAACCCTCTACATTTAGTAGCGCATGAGCCTTGGACAAGGAATTATATATATATATATATATATATATATATATATATATCATCTGTCATGATCATGAATATAGAGACAACAGCGAAGCAGCGTCGACTTTCATTGGAGAGACAGTAGCGAGGCAGCGTTGGCAGAATTCATTAGAAAGTCGATAGCGAGACAGTGTCGGTTCAGTGCATTAGAGAGACAATAGTGAAGCAACGTCGGCTCAGTTCATTAGAGAGATAATAGTGAAGCAACGTCGGCTCAGTTCATTAGAGAGACATTCATTAGAGAGACAATAGTGAGGCAACGTCGGCCCAGTTCATTAGAGAAACAATAGTGAAGCAACGTCGGCTCAGTTCATTAGAAGCAACGTCGGCTCAGTTCATTAGGGAAACAATAGTGAAGCAACGTCAGCCCAGTTCATTAGAGATATAATAGTGAAGCAACGTCAGCCCAGTTCATTAGAGAAACAATAGTGAAGCAACGTAGGCTCAGTTCATTAGAAAGACAGAGAGACAGCGTTGGATACAATAGCTAGGCAGCGTCGGCTCAGTTCAATACGGAAAGAATAGCGAGGCAGCGTCGGCTCTGTTCATTCGAGACACAATAGCGATGCAACGTCGGCCCCGTTCATTAGAGAGACAATAGTGAAGCAACGTCGGCTCAGTTCATTAGAGAGACAATAGTGAAGCAAAGTCGGCACAGTTCATTAGAGAGACAATAGTGAAGCAACGTCGGCTCAGTTCATTAGAGAGACAATAGTGAAGCAAAGTCGGCACAGTTCATTAGAGAAACAATAGTGAAGCAACGTCGACTCAGTTCATTAGAGAGACAATAGTGAAGCAACGTCGACTCAGTTCATTAGAGAGACAATAGTGAAGCAAAGTCGGCACAGTTCATTAGAGAGACAATAGTGAAGCAACGTCGGCTCAGTTCATTAGAGAGACAATAGTGAAGCAAAGTCGGCACAGTTCATTAGAGAGACAATAGTGAAGCAACGTCGGCTCAGTTCATTAGAGAGACAATAGTGAAGCAACGTCGGCTCAGTTCATTAGAGAAACAATAGTGAAGCAACGTCGGCTCAGTTCATTAGAGAGACAATAGTGAAGCAAAGTCGGCACAGTTCATTAGAGAGACAATAGTGAAGCAACGTCGGCACAGTTCATTAGAGAGACAATAGTGAAGCAACGTCGGCTCAGTTCATTAGAGAAACAATAGTGAAGCAACGTCGACTCAGGTCATTAGAGAGACAATAGTGAAGCAACGTCGACTCAGTTCATTAGAGAGACAATAGTGAAGCAAAGTCGGTTCAGTGCATTAGAGAGACAATAGTGAAGCAAAATCGGCTCAGTTCATTAGAGAAACAATAGTGAAGCAACGTCGACTCAGTTCATTAGAGAGACAAGAGTGAAGCAAAGTCGGTTCAGTGCATTAGAGAGACAATAGTGAAGCAAAATCGGCTCAGTTCATTAGAGAAACAATAGTGAAGCAACGTCGGCTCAGTTCAATACGGAAAGAATAGCGAGCCAGCGTCGTCTCAATTCGTTCTCTTTACTACCAGTTATTAAACCATACTACTGGTTATAATAGATCTTGCCGCGTGTTTGCTCCTTAACAGGGCCATATTATTTTTTGTAATAATTATGTCGTCGAGTAATGAAATATATATATATATATATGTGTGTATATTGAAGAACTTTTTTTTAAGTATTTTTAATTTAGAAATGAGTTATTTCTGCGATCATTCGGTGTCTTCATGCAATTTACAATAACTGATTTTACCGTTTTTCAAACGCTCAAACAGGGATATTTTATGAACGCGCAATTAGAATTTTCAAACAAGCGCAATATTTTCAAAATTAACAGAAGTTACTTAAGGGTGTTAGAACACTTTCATCTATGATTGCATAATCCTAGTAGCTATTTAAGGATATGATTACAAGATTATATAAACGAATATGCTTTCGCCAGTTGATAGAGCACTTTAGAGAAATGTAGATTTCATAACAACAGTAACCACTTACAGCTTTATACTACGTTTTTTGATTAATGAATTGAACGCAGTTCGGTTCGGCTACTAAACTGAACGCTTTCGGTTACTGGCTGTTTGCTTACATTCTGTGACTAACCTGCTTTGAAAGCTACCGTATTCCGATATCTTAATGAAAAGATATCTATCTGATGACAAATCAGTCGGAATTCGATCCTGGCTTGAAGCAAACAATTAATCTAGCTGCGCCGATGAGCTGTGATACAGCGAAACAGGCATTTATGCAGATAGATAGATAGATAGATAGATAGATAGATAGATAGATAGATAGATAGATAGATAGATAGATAGAAAAAGAATGAGATAGATAGATAGATAGATAGATAGATAGATAGATAGATAGATAGAGAAAAATAGATAGATAGATAGATAGATAGAATAGATAGATAGATAGATAGATGAGATAGATAGATAGATAGATAGATAGATAGATAGATAGATAGATAGATGAAAAAGATAGATAGATAGATAGATAGAAAAATAAGAAAAAGAATAGATAGATAGATAGATAGATAGATAGAAAAATAGATAGATAGATAGATAGATAGATAGATAGATAGATAGATAGATAGATAGATAGATAGATAGATAGATAGATAGATAGATAGATAGATAGAAAGAAAGAAAGAAAGAAAGAAAGAAAGAAAAAGAGATGAGATAGATAGATAGATAGATAGATAGATAGATAGATAGAAAAATAGATAGAAAAAGAATTAGATAGATAGATAGATAGATAGATAGATAGATAGATAGATAGATAGATAGATTGATTCCCTCCTGTCACGGATGACCTGTCAGGAAACACATAACATTGCTCTCAAATGTTTACCGTTATTTTTTAGGGTAGGAATTCACTTGTTTTTTTATAAAATCTCTTGCTTGCTGTTTTGCTTAAAAAGTCCAGTGTTAAGAAAGGTAATAAGATTTGTCATACGGAACTAATAAATGTCATGAAATTATCCCAGTATATTGTTGACATTGAAGGCTTCCTATGTTCTATATTAAATGTAATAACCTATTAGCTTAAGATCGAAATATCGCATTTTGCAAGTTACTTTCTGACGTAACGATCAAACGAATAAAAGAGCTAACACAATTGTTTAAATAAAACGAAAACGCCTCTCATATTTTCTGAAGTAATATCGGAAATATTGTATAACGAGAATTGTTTACCGTATCACCCCGAGCAAGGTGGTAACGCCACTGATGTGCAGGGGGCTACATAAGAGTAACAAGATAAGGGGGATATATAAGAGTAAAAAGATGAGATAGAAGGAGAGTCAAGAGAAAGACGAACCAGTTAGAAAGGAGCAAGAGAAGGATGGGAATACAGATGTGATGACAGTTGCAAAGGTGGATAGTAGAAAAAGGATATACAGGGTAGTGTGGAAAGAACTAGAGTCGAGTGGTTAAGAGATGAGTATTGACATTGCATTTAAATTCCTGAAGGTTGTAGCCGTCGGGAAATCAAGAATATAGAAGAGAGTTCCACTGAATGCAGGGTATTCAACTGGAATTCGAACTCGTCTCACCGATTTCTCTTTCCGAGCCGATATCCACTGCACCACAACACACATCCGTCACTATATGCTTACAGCACCTGGTATTCCCGAGTGGTCCCCCATCTAAGTACTCACCAGGCTTAACGTTGCTTAACTTCGGTGATCGAGCGAGAACCGGTGTATTCAACGTGATAGGCCGTAAGCCCAAATTTAAAATGCACAATGCCATCTGTTAGTGCGCATCCGTAGACGCATCAACCGAAACAGAAACTTAGTCTCATGAAGACTTAAAGAACGAAATACATTACACAACTTTTCTACATTGTCATGCATCTTGATCCTAAAATTGATCTTGTTACATAAAGATGTATATATTGCCATGCCATAATTACTATAATAAATATGACATCTACTCAGAGACAATTGTAGATAAAATAAAAATATTATTAGTGATAAACCAAGGAACTGATCGTTGAGAATATTTAAAAGAACATATGTAAGTGGACGACAGTAACACAGTAAATAAACGATAGAAAAGCATCGAAAGATACCAGAACGCAGTCTTGGCTGGAATTTGACTTCTGTTTATCAATTCCATTTTCTTGTGCCGATAACGTTATGTGTACCCTACTTCCTAGCAAAAAAAAATATTCTCCTAAGACGTCATTTCCCACATTCATACAAATATAATTCTTTCGTGTTACTAACTCTACCACCAATTCAAAACAACAAATTATACACTGAACGCACATAGGCATTGAGGTTTGAGCCCTCAGTATGGTGTGATCGTTAGCAAGTTTGTTTCGCTAGATCAATTGTAACTGAGCAGTGAGTTCGATCCTCACTGGGTACTCCACATTTTCTGCCTTGTGCTACATTTGAGCTTCACTTAGAAATCTAAATTGGGCAATCTTGTTTTGCTAGATCATTTACGACTCAGTAGTGAGTTTGAGCCTCACTGAGCCCCCCACACTTTTGGCTTTGTGCCACACCTAAGCTACGCTATGGAAATTAAATTGAGCACTTTGACGGGGTATAATATTTATCAAGCTTATCTCCCTAGATCAATTACGATTCAGTAATTAGTTTGAGACTCATTTTTCCACATTTTTGGGCCTTATGCAACATATAAGATTCGCTTAGAAAACTATATTGAGCATTTCAACGTGGTTTAATGTTTCGCAAGATTGTTTTACTAGATCAATTACGACTCAGTAAGGCGTTCGAGTTTCACTGGGTACTCCGAACTTCTAGCTTTGTACCACATCTAAGCTACGCACTCTTCGAAAATCAGCAGATGCATTCGACTTTTCTAAGACGCCGTAAGAAAAGATCTCCCTAGACGAATATATCACCACAACTACATGTTTGTACATGTTCTATTATTGTATTATACTTAATTCAATATACGATTTCCAATGGAGAAAGATATTTTATTTAATGTTGGCTGTTTCTTTAGAATTAAAAGAGCTCGTATAAATTCATTCTGACTATTATAGATGACATCACTTTTAACTAAGATTCTAATTTCGGCAATCTGAACAACGCCGAATTAAGCGTAGTGATTATTCACACTTATTAATAACGACTGTATTTGAATGTGAAAACATTTACTTTGATCGGTTTAACATCTTTTCTGAATCGTAGCAATTTTCTTACGTATGTTAGGATATGGAGCAATAAAGCACAAGCTAATGCTGGCTAATTGACGTTATATTTTGCATCCAGCGCCCCACAACAATTATTCTAAGCGTCCTATACATTATTTTAAATATACTTTTTAAAACCTGTGTAATTTAAGTTTCAGACTCTAGCTTTCATAATGAATAATCCTGTAATCTCTAAATTCATCGTTGAATGGACGATTCGTGTGCATGGGAGGGATTGGCTTTATTTTTAATTAAAATAAGACAACGATCTTTAATGTTGAATGAATATTACTGATTTTCATTGTTTCTTCTTTGACTCGTCTTTTCGCTGCCATTGCAATGTTCTTATTTTTAATTCTGTTATTTCCGTCTCCCTTTCGGCTTTTATTGTATATTTTTATCATTAAACTTGTATTCCTCTCGTGTGGGTGTTTTTTTTTCTTTGATGCTTCTTTTAATATCTCACTTTCAATTATTTTCTTTTTAAAAAGTATTGGTAATCCAGTATTGGCAATCGACTGGATCATGTGTCGGGACACATGGTTCAATGGGTAAAAGTTTTGGTAATCCAGTGACTTGACCCAAAGAATTGTGATTTCAATACCTGGCCACAGGGATAAACAAAAAGAACTTGGAGGGAATTAACTAATACGGAAATATCCAGAAGTGATATGGCAGGTAGAACTAAAACACTCTAACCCGGTGTATAAAATAATTGGTTCGGTTCGAAATTATAATCACCTGAAGAAGGCCGGATCGTAAAATGGCCGAAACGTTGTGAATATAACGACAAAGATGACAAATGTTCGAACAATATAGATACTGTAAATAATCGAATACGATTAATTGAATTTTTTATCTAAATTTCTTGGATGAGAAGTTATCCTTATTTACATGTAAACGACTGTCTTCATCATTATTGCTATTATCACAACGTTTCGGCCTTTGGCCTTCATTAGGGGCTTACCGATCCGATTAACGTTTAAGGAACTTTGATCTCAACCCTTTATATATTTTGCGCGGGTAGATTGTTCTTGTTCCGCTGACTGTGTCTAGAGAAATCTCATATTGCTCTCATGTAGTACTGATCAGTTTCTGTTCAACCTGTGTTCAAAAACCCATCCTGTTCGTGAATCAAATCCACACTCCACTTGGCTATTGTCCCGTAAGACTATTCTGAGTGAATAACTTGGAGCCTTAAACATAACCTACCTGCTGACGCGTGTGATGATGCTGTTTGTCACTCTTGACTGCACTCATTAAGACTTCTCTATTCTACTAGGACTGCTGCTGATGCTGTTGAAGCTTTGCAGTCTTTTTTCTTACGCTTTTAAGAAGAACGGCAAGCTTTAATATTCGGTCACTTTATTTTTGTTGTTTAAATCATATGAAGTTTAGTTAAATTTTAGGAGAAAGAACGTGCATAGGCATATATTTTATGTGGCATGTCTGTTCCCGGCGTAGGTTGGTAATGAATGCGCACAATATCCTTTGTATCTCTAAGCAATGCTTGTCACATTACAATAACTCCTAATATCTGTTCTCCCATCCATCTACAAAAGTCTTTGGATAGATTACTCGGTGTTTCTCTCTGCACATTTTACCTTTAATATGTCCTGTGGGCGAAAATTTTCCGAGCTCCCTTTTCTCCCTCGTTTTCCCAGAAAATTTTTACTCTTTATTTCGGATTCTAAATATACGTTTGTGTCTTTATCCAATTTCCTTTCAAGTTTTATGTGACCCATATTTTCCATGCAAGGAATTTCCAGCTTTCTTCAGTTGAAGCACATTGATTTCCTTACACGATGCAAATATTTGGGTTAACGGTATGCTAAGTTAAACATAAGAATTGATTCAGGAGGGAATTCATAATGTATTGAATAACCAAACTGTAGTCAAAAGATTTTTTTTTGTTTTCGTCTGTCACAACAAATCCGAAAATTGACAAAACTATGATTATTAATTTATACACATATATATATATATATATGTGTGTGTGTGTGTGTGTGTGTGTGTGTGTGTGTGAATTTAGGAATGTCATTTTCATTTATTAATTCGACTTATTTCATGACATAATCGTTATTTTAGTGTGTCTCCATATTTGAGTAGAAACTCTTTTTGTTTATTTATTAAACAAAATATTTATACTTATTTAATAAGATTTCTCGAATATTAGAGCCGGTAGAAGAAAAGAACTAAATATACCGTTTAATAAATAAACAGACCGTCTACTCAAATATGGGTATCCAGTAAAAATAAAATATGTGTTCGTGCGTGCGCGCGTATTTAACTGAATTTGACTCTTTCCAATATGTGTGTGTGTGTGTGTGTGTGTGTGTGTGTGTGTGTGTGTGTGTGTGTGTGTGTGTGTGATGTAATGAATGTTCCAACGAAATTATAAAAAGACGACTTCATGCATAATACTAAATTATATTGACGACTTCGTCAGTTACACTCAGCTAGTGTATTGAGAAATCGACAGGAATGCAGTTGTTCACTGCAAAAGCTATTCCGGTGCCGTTACCGAACACCTGTTATATGTAAACTAAGAATGAAACTTCGGAAATTGAAGAAGCCTAACGCAGCACCCAAATTGCAATACAACAGACTCCTAAACCTGAAGGAAAAATCTATGGACAGTGTGAAAAGAATATACAAGGGACAAAGTGGAAACGAGAACTCGAATTAGGACGCACTAAAGGAAGCCTTACTGACATCTGAAAACGAAATTATCCCGAAGGAAAATGGCCGTAAAAGGGAAAATGTGCAGATTACAAATGATGCAAATGAGTCAGAAAACAATGCCAAAGCATAGAACTGAATGCGGAATACTACACAAGAAATTCAGGAAATGGTAAAGAAGAATGGTACAACAAAAAATATGCAGAAATACAAAGTTTGGGTATCATATGTGATGTCAGTTCTTCAATACGGCAGTGAATGCTGGACAATATCATCGAAAATGAGGACAAAACTTGAAGCAGCGGAAATGTTGTTCTACAGAAGGATGCTGCGGATATCGTGGACATGCAAGCAACGATGAGGTGTTGGAAAGAATGGCAACAAAAAGCAAATTAATACTGAGCCTCAGGAAGAGACAACTGAAGTTCCTGGGACATGCAATAAGGAAGGAGAGCTTGGAGAACCTGATACTGACTGGCCAGATAGAAGGAAAAAGAGACAGAGGAAGGCAGCGGATAACATATCTGCAGGGCTTGATCAGGTGGAAGACGGAACGGGGGTTGCTAGGTGTAACAGAAGCAAATATATTAATAGCCACAAGGGAAAGGGAGACGTGCAGAACCATGATCGCCTACGTCCTGAAGGGACAGGGCACATAGAAGAAGAAGAAATAAAGGAAATATGCATAAAAAAAGGTAACTGAACAAAAGACCTGCTTATTAAGAGGATGCATAAAATGCAAGGACAGAATTCTCATATTAGAGAAAGAAAAACACTTTAGCGATGGGACGAATATATCAAAGATAGAACAAGAACAGTGCGGATTCATCAGAGGCACGATATCTATGCTCAGTATATCAGAAATTGCAATAGGGACGTGTAATGTGTTTTGTGGTGCACTGGATATCAGCTCGGAACGAGAAATCGGGGAGCTGCGTTTGAATTCCAGTTGAATTCCTTGCATTAATTTACGCGAAAGTACTCCTGGGGAATGTATTAATCCGTCTCTTCCCTCCAGTTATGGGTTAAATAACAGGACAGATTGGGTTCTATAGTCTTGGCTGGCAACCAATCTACCGCAGAAAGTAATGGTCACCTACTGCGGGATAATCTTCTACCCACTCAGTGATGTCCCTCTCGAGGCATGATCGCCCAAGCGTGTATTTTGGGAAGCGTGCATCTTGAATAGGGGGAATGATGGTCATGGGAATGCAGCGCATGACATACTTGATGGGCTTAAGCAAATGAATGGCAGAGCAGTGTTTAAGATCTACAAAGGAAAGGAAGGTGCAGAGGACCATGATCGCCTATGTCATAAAGAGACAAACTACACAAAAGGAGAAAGAAGTGTATTAGGATGCAGCTCACACTCTGGATCTTACATTCTGCCTGTGATGTGTGAGAGACTGCCCCACTACTCTCTTATACGGTGGTTAATATAACTGTAAAAAAAAAACGGATGAAGATGTGAGTTCAGCTGCTTCTCCATCCAAAGTCTAAAAGTTCACAAAATGATATTGTTTTGTTTTTGCATATCAACTCTTTAGTGAGTGCGTGTCTGTGTAAAAATTCAGATATAAATAAAATATATCTGTAAAAAGATAAACAAAAAAATTAATTACCAACGCGTTTCGAAATCTTTGCGAGTTTATCAGCATAAAACACCTTTAACTTGATAGCGTTCGGCTTAGGACGAAACGCATTGGTAAAGAAATGCTTTCCTTTTATCTTTATTCATATATATATATATATATATATATATATATATATATATATATATAGTTCACAAAATAATAATATTTCTTTTCTGTTTGTTTAACGGCATATCAAGTCTTTATGAGTTATTTAATACCGAAATTTAAGTTTCTTGAGAGTCTTAGTAATTTCTTTTATAAAAAATGTATTGCTGGTCATTTTGGTTACTATGAAATCGTATTGATGGCACGAACAATATAAAAATGTATTTCTATATTTTCATAACGTTTTGACCACAGTTTGGGGATTCACTATTTGACAGTAGCTAGGACTTTAACAGATGCTACCACCCTGACCCAGGGTGGATATGGGAACAATCTAACCTTATTTATAAATGGAACTTTGTCTGTGTGTCTGTGTCTGTGTCTGTGTGTGAGTATCCGTTACCTATAGACTCCGAAACGGCTGAACCGATTTTCTTGAAAATTTACACAGTTGTACTATAAGTGTCTGCGAGTGTTCTTCGCTCGGTTTTGTGTAGAGCTACCCCCGATAAATATCGAAAATCGATAATCGAAAAAATCGGGTTATAGAAGGAGTGGTCCGATTTTAATCAAATTTGATACACTCATAGATAAAGACATAAGAAACGATATTCAAAAGTTTCAAGGTTGCAGTTCTTACAACAGAAAATTTGATATCGGTACCAGGAAATCAAAATTTGACTTATATCCATTCATTTTTCTTTCAGTCTTCTGTTTCGTTTGAACTGGAAACAACTATTGCTTTTTAATCTTCCGTGTCAATGTCTAAAGCGTCTGAGCTCCAGGACCATGGATTAGTTTTAAAGCTTTCATTACACCCGAGCAATGCTGGGCTATAATGCTAGTAGCAATTAAGAATGGTTCCACACTCCTCAAAACCTCCCGCTCAGAGATCTTGCTGCCGGATGTACTTTATTGTAATACACAGGACGACACAAAATAATAACCATTATCGTAATAAAAAGAGATTTACTACTAAAAAGACGGAAAGTGCAAGACAAAAGCCGAAAACGATATGATTAACAGTAATTTAAATCATTTAATGAAAAAACGAACAATTTGAAAAAGAAACATTTCCAAAGGTTTCATCGAGGAATCTAATAAACCTGAAGATATCTATAACATCTTTGTTTTCTCTCTTTTCAAAACAAAAGATGGACGGAAGCCAGTAATGAAAGCGTACTGTTTACAGAATAGTTTCAGAAACGAGAAACAAGGTTATGAAAATAATGCAAAGAATAAGTCCCTCGACAATGAGAATTCATACCAACATTGATGCCCTTCCGTCACGGTCAGTGGGTAAACCTTCCAAATACAATCAGGATGTGTTATCTTGTCAGAGGCACAGAATAACGATGGCTTCATTGCCATTCTGTTATTCCAAAAGTGTAGCATTAATCAAATGAGTGATGCGGAGATTAATGAGTTCTTATCGATCTGAGCATCGGTTTGTGAGCCCAAAAAAGAATCGTGAAAATATGTTGATCGCAGATGTGCTTGTGTGTATGCGAGTGTGCGTCTGCGTGTGTGCGTGTGTGCGTGTGTGGCGTGTGTGTAGGTGTGTTGGAAGATTCAGAGATAGTATTATACAGTTTTGAAATTAAATACGATGCCTTTTATGCCATTTTTTACTATTAGAAAGTGATTGACTTATATGATCGATCGAGACATACAAGCATAAACATGCTCACATTAAATTTGGCACGCTCAGTAAATAATGTAACTGATATACGCGCATATATTAATACACACACACACACACACACACACACACATATATATATATATATATATATATATATATATCTATATAAGAAAGATTAAGGCAGACATATTATTTCATGGTAAATCGGAAGTGTGGGCCTATTTCAGGCGAACCATCATCAGCTTCTGTCTTTATTGTACAAAGGATTTTACACGAATGAAATTCGCAAAGACCTAAAGGAACGAATAAAAATAAAGGTCGCTCCCTTAAAAGAGAAGATTTGAGAAAAAATACATCATTACATCAGTTCGGCGAACACACAAACATATTCACACATAAGCATATTGATACGCAACATATAATCAAACGGATGTCAACAAAAATCCAAAGATACATTCAGTATGTCAGTTAGACTGCTGATATATATATATATATATATATATATATATATATATATATATATATATATACATAGTAACAAAGCATTATATATTTTCTCTTCTGTTCAATATGTACAAATAGTGAATATATTGGTGAATCTGGTGATAGCTTTAGATTTTGTTTCACTAATCACAAACTTAGCATACGCCAGAACAACCAATAATCCCCCATAGTAGTTCACTTCAATCAACCGGGTCACACTTTTAAAAACTAATAGACTCCGATTTTAGTTCTACACACTCACGCAGAAAGCAAGAAAAATACTGAATTTTAAAATTAAATACACACAGGCTAGGGTTAAATAGGGACTTAGGTGTTTTGAATCTTTATAAATATTTCAATAGCTAAACATTTTTAAATACAATTAAAAAATTTTCTCTAAAACAAAATTTACAGGTATTATTAAAGATAGGTTTACGTTTACAAATATTTTTTTTAAAAATCTATCGCTTTCTGCGTCACGTGATGTAAACAATCTCTCTCCACGAACGCACTCGCGAAATACGTTTCTAATCATTTGTTTTTGATGAAGGACCGAGGATGGTCTGAAATTTTGTAATATAATAATAGAAATAAACAAATACTGTCAAAAAAATACATTTTTAAACTTACAACTTTTTAGCAGTTTTTCATATATATATATATATATATATATATATATATAAAAGAGAGAGGCACAAAGACCCGATTTTTCTATTGTCGTTGTTCTCAAAATATATATATTTATATATATATAATGTATATTCATATATAATGCATATATATATATATATATATATATATATATATATATATATATATAACAGTAAATTTGCGAAAATTCAGATTAACTTTTATTCTATACGACTGGGCCCGTGCCGTCCAAAATGACGGCAAAATATTTATACTGATGCATCTACTATTTAGTATCTTACATTATGATAAAAAGAAAATAATTCAAACACCTGAACGTGACAATGGGTATATATATATATATATATATATATATATATATATATATATATATATATATATAACAGTACACAACTATATATATAACAGTACACAACTACACAACGTTCTTTATTATAATAGAGAGGATATATTTATATATTCTTCAATACTTGACGACATAATTATTGCAAGAAAAATAAAGGCACTGTTAAAAAGCAAACAAGCTAAATCAATTTTGAAATATGAAGTCAGTGTAAAAATATTTTTTCTGGCGAACCAAAGGTAAATGATTACCAAAACAGAAGTGATTTAACGAGGGGGTATGAAAACTTTGGACTCGAGACACGTGTAGCGACACAAATACCTTCATGGGTCCTTAATATATCATAGAAAACTCAATAATAATAATAATAATAATAATAATAATAATAATAATTCTGCACTTTAAACAAAACGTTCAGTGATCCTCGCACTTTTTTCTTCTATACTAATTTCTCTCGTTGGAACAAACCCTATTTCTGATATATATATATATATATATATATATATATATATATATATATATATTTAATCATGTCCCCCCAAGCAAGGCATTCCACTACCACTATAGCGCAGGGGGTTACACAAGGCGATAGACGAGTTAGGATGTACATAAGGGGAGAGTTGGAGAGAATGGGAGGGTTAGTGTGTTAGGAGGTGTCATTGACCTTACATTTAAACTCCTGGGGGTTATAGCCGTTGGGGAAGAAAGCATGCGGAAGGGAATTCCACAGACGGGAAGTGCGAGAAAAGAAGCTGTTAGAGTAGAAATTGCGGTTACATTTCATCGGTTTCACTTAAAAGGGTGGGACCTAGTTGCCAATCTAGTATCTCGTGCAAACTCACACCTAGGGGTCACCAGTAATTTAAGTTCATCAGAGCAGAAGCCATGAAAGCATTTCTAGAAGAGGCACAGGGAAGCCACGTCACGCCGGTGAGAGAATGACTGCAAGCCATCAGCTAAGTCGGTATCAGTCACGTTACAGATTCTTCGCTGTATTTTGTCAAGAAGCCCGAGGAGAATAGTAGGGGCACCCGACCAGATGTGGCAACACTATTCAAAACACGGGTGGATGATAGATTTGTATAAGTGCAGAATAGATTCAGGCGGAAAGAATTTCTGGGCCCTGTACAGACAGCCAACTTTCATAGCAGCGGATTTAGCAATGGATTCGACGTAGTCATTCCACTTGAGGTCCGCTGAATGTGCGTTGTGGTACAGTGGATATCGGCTTGGAACGAGAAACTGGGGAGCCGAGTTCGAATTCCAGTTGAATCCATTGTATTCACATACGCGCAAATACCCTTGGGAAAGGTACTAATCCGTCTCTTCCTTCCAGTTGTGGGTTAAATAGAAGGACAGACTGGGTTCTATAGCCTTGGTCGGCAACCAGTCTACCGCAGAAAGCAATGGCAACCTACTGCGGGATAATCTTCTTCCCAGTCAGTCATGTCTCTTTCGAGACATGATCACCCAAGCGTGTATCACGTATGGCACTTAACTGACTGACTGAGAGTGTCAGGCCAAGCAGGCGTAGTGTTTTACTCTCTGGGAGGCATGCCCGTTCCATGCTAATGGGAGGGAGGTGCGGTCGTCTGTGGTGGTTAATTGACAGCAGCTTCGTTTTGGAAGAATTGAATTTTACGAGCCATTTCCTACCCCCAATCCACTACGGATTGGAGGTTCTTTTCAAGCTCAGCCGCGAGGCTCGCCTTATCATCAACACCAGATTTTTGATCGAGGCGAGCGTATACTGTGGTATCATCGGCGTACATGCCTACTTGTGATCTTATGGCATCGGGGAGATCATTGATGTAGATTAGAAAGAGCGTAGGACCTAGGATAGAGCCTTGGGGGACACCCGCGTTTGTAGGGTAGTTCTGGGAGGCATGTCCGTTTAAAACCACCTTCAGTATGCGGTTGGAGAGGAATGACTGGATTAAGTCCAACAAAAGTCCAGTAATTCCGTAGCTTCGCAGTTTCCGTAGAAGGCCGGCATGCCATACTCTATCGAATGCTTTAGTGATATCCAGGGCGACAGTTCGGGCTTCACCATTCTTGTCGAGAGCCTGGTATATACTCGGTGATGGTCGTTAGCATATCAGCAGTAGACCTGATGAAGCGGAAGCCATACTGTTTGTCCGATAGGAGCCCGTGGGCCGTGAGATGCTGAATGACCTCGGCATTGATAATGGCTTCGAACACTTTGCCGAAGATATATATATATATATATATATATATATATATATATAATAGAGAGTATTATTTTTTCCAAAGTACTTTCGAATGATTGTTTATTAGTTTCCAAGGATTGTTCTGTGTGTAATCACGCAACTGTTTTTTAATAAACGCTTCTCACAACATATAAATAGTCAAAATGTTTAGGACATGAGTACGCCGGAATTAAAAACCATTTGAGTAATACACTCATAACAACCCTTGAAATGGAATGTAGCAACATTAGAAAGTACTTGGTAAAAAAAATATAAAAGACTTGTTAATTTGAATTTTTGCAAATTTACCCATAAAACAAAACAACTTATTCGGAAATTTGAACGATTATCATAAAGATAAAATTGATAGACAGTATTTGTCCATGTATAAATGTGTGTGTGTGTGTGTGTGTGTGTGTGTGTGTGTGTGTGTGTGTGTGTGTGTGTGTGTGTGTGTGATATTGAAAACATCGACTTTCTGCTACCATGGTTTCTTGTAAATAATATAACATTTTTATTTATTTATTTAGCCATTTGCATCCTGTTTCCTGCATTGCAATTTTCAAAATGGGCATTTCTTTCTGCTAGATGCTCCGAAGATCAACCTTTTTTATTTTTTTTTATTTTTGTTAACTGCGGATCAACATTTCGAAATATTTGTATTCCTTTTGCTTATTAACCCTCTAGGGCCATTCGTATCATATTTGATACAGTATGAAAACAAGCCTTGAAAGAAATATTTTCCTGAAAATTTTTTTAAGAGAAATATTTTATAAATTTCAAATGAAAGCAGTACTGACTGCTCAGTCAATGAATACCAAATGGTTCCTTATAGGAAAATACCAAATGTTTCTTTATAGGGAAATACTGTATCAAATATGATACGAATGGCCCTAGGGGGTTAAACCACTGATATTTTTTTAATTATTTTCTTTCCAACTTCTTCTGCTTACATAGATTGTATTTTTTTTATTTCCCTGTATTTTTTGGTTTATATTTTATGCCATCCAGCTGTTTTTCTTTCATTTATTCTTAATTCTCGATAAATAAAGTTTGTTCATCTTCACTAAATATTTTTCAATGAAAAAGAAAAAAGATGGCCTGAAGTACCATGTGAAGAGGAGAAAACGAAATTAAAGAAACTAACGTCTGTATATCGCTGATATATATGAGAGGGTTTGTGGTAGAACAATGGGTGAACAATTAAATCTTAATAGCCATTTCTCTGACGGTCTCGGCAATGACCATCCTTCTTTCTCACTCTACAGCTATGTTCCCAATGTACTTTTTGACTTCATTCCTTTCCGGAATGACGTCCACATAATATATAGGGAACATTGCAGACAGTATTTTTTCTGTTTGCTATCATTCCTAGATTCTGTCATCCGTTTATTTTGTTCCTTTTGCCTTCAATATGCCTTGTGCGTGTCTAATTTTCCAATTCCTCTTTTCTCATTATGCTCCCTAAAATTTTTACCGTCTTTTTATGAAGTGTAAGTATCATTTTTTGTTTCCACGGTCCTACATTCACTGCCATAGAGGATTATTATATAAAAGTTAAGAACTCTTTCTTTGTTTCTAACGAAATTTTCCTTCTTCTTAATAGTTTGTTAGCTTTAGGAAAGCATATTTTGCTTTGCCAATGCGCCAGTATACCAATGATTTCGGTATGAAAATTAAACATCTGAAGCAAAATTTCAATTCTACATTTGAGACGAAGGAAAACCTTACCTTGAATATAAGGTATTTAATTTGGTATTTAATTTCTTTTATTGGATTTTAATGTCGTTTTTGTTTCTTTCTTTGCGTTAATTTAGTATTAATTTCTTTTATTGGATTTTAATGTTGTTTTTGTTTCTTTCTTTGCGTTAATTTAGTATTAATTTCTTTTATTGGATTTTAATGTCGTTTTTGTTTCTTTCTATGCGTTAATTTAGTATTAATTTCTTTTATTGGATTTTAATGTTGTTTTTGCTTGTTTCTTTGCGTTAATTTGGTATTAATTTCTTTTATTGGATTTTAATGTCGTTTTTGTTTCTTTCTTTGCGTTAATTTAGTATTAATTTCTTTTATTGGATTTTAATATCGTTTTTGTTTCTTTCTATGCGTTAATTTAGTATTAATTTCTTTTATTGGATTTTAATGTTGTTTTTGCTTGTTTCTTTGCGTTAATTTGGTATTAATTTCTTTTATTGGATTTTAATGTCGTTTTTGTTTCTTTCTTTGCGTTAATTTAGTATTAATTTCTTTTATTGGATTTTAATGTCGTTTTTGTTTCTTTCTTTGCGTTTTTGTGAGTTTTTTGTCTTTTTTTTTGTTTTGTTTTTTTTGGGGGGGGTTTCAAATAAATTTTCACCCAATACAAACCAGTAGCCACTCAAAGCAAAGTGTTACTTAGTGGATTTTTTGCATGGGCGTAAAAGAAGAAAGTATAAATTATGAGGATATGTAGAATAGATAACTGTTAAACCAGACTTGAAAAGGTTAAAATTGTAATGCACAGAGTAACATCGGTTCACAAAAAGGAACTGTCTGAGTGGAACCTTCTTATTATTAATGGAATACGGAGGGAATGTGGTTGATTTGACCCTGTGTATGTAGCGTAACATGCCTACTTGTGGTGGTCTTGACTTGAATGTTAAGTAAACGAAAAATATAATGAAATGGGAATATTATAGTAGCAGCAACAATCGTGTTCTATAGGGACAGAAACTGTTTTTGCTTCATGCTTTGTATAAATGTTATTCTGTAAATTCTTTAGGGCGTAGGCTATCTTTAGTTTCAACAGATTTCCTTTTTTAAAATTTTCTGTGAAGTGTCATAACTTAATGGGGTTCCCTGTTATCCTCATCACAGTTTTGAATTCAGACCGTCTTCTTTAAAGATTAGTCTACCTTGTTATTTTTCTTTAGATTATGGAAAAAAGACATGCATTTGTTCTTTATCTAATGTTTTGTATAGATACGGAACGGAAAAGGCAATACCAAAATTTGATGACCCCCTCGATTCACCTTACTACGCATATAACTCTCACGGTACCCCTGGAGAGTCAGTCAGTTAAGTTCATTCTTAATGAATTGCACTTGTGACCTTGTTGCTATTACTTTTGTGGGCGATCTGCACTACGTTCCAAACACTTTCAGCTTTGTGTTAAACTAAGTTTGGCTTTATGAGAAGCCCTTTCTCTGCCTGAGGCATTGAAAAATTTTCAGCCAATATTTTATAGACCGAAGCAACGCCACGAATATCCCAGACTGCTGAGAGAAGGGTAGTTTTAACGAGCCCCCATCACTAGTGTTGTTGCCATCCTAGGTTATAGAACCAAGTATTTCCTGCTATTTTTGCCATGGAGATGGATTCGTACCATTCTCAAGGGTGTTTGCAACTAACTCGACGAAAATTCGAACTCGGCTCTCCTATCCATCGCACCACCCGCTCAGTTTATTATATAAAAATTGCTACAATTACAGTTAAGAAAATACTATAAGATCTGTAGTACGATATATATGACAAAACTGTCATGGAAGAGTTTTCCTCCTACCGGAATCGACTAAAATACGCAAGAACATCTAACAAATGCCAACGGATGCTCAGAACATTCATATGTTTTGTGGGGTGCGGAGTTAGGGTAATCAAATTTGATGTCTTCAGTCTGTCTGTTGTTTAACAGACCAAAGAGAAAGAGAAGCAACAAAGAAGTCTTCCAAGCGTTTGTGTGTTTTATTGATTGAAACTCTTTTCCGCGGTCGATTCTACGAATCAAATGGAGGTAGCTACGCTACATTCAAATTTTGTCTGCTGCACAAAATGCCAAGTTTAATTTAGATCGATACAATTTTAAAAGCGACCACAGTTTTTAAGTTAATATGTTCCTCTTGGTTGTGTATATGCAACTATTGTGCTTCTAAATTCTATATATATCACAAAACGTCTACTACCCTATTCATTTGATATTGCTTCGAGTGGACAAACAAATTTAAGAGAAATACATAGTTTCAGATCGATAGATAGTCGGATGATTTTATATGGCAATTCTTGCTCCGTTATTTGAAGATTAATTTTGTATGGGATAACGATTGAGGATCGAACTCAATACGCAAAATTGTCAACGGAAGTGTTTTAACAGAGGTCGGAAAATGTGTCATTGAAATTGGAAGGCGCAATAAAACGGAGAAATATGCCTTCCGAAGCTAAGCAAAATACTAGGAAACAAGATAATTTCGTTAAAAAAAGAAAAATGTACTTTGCTATTATATAATATCGGGTTTCTTCTATTGCAGAGAATACTGGAAAACAACGTCACAGTTAAAGAACATACTTGAGGCAATGGAATTGTGGTTCTACAGAAGAATGCTAAGAATAGGGAGATGGATGCTGATAATACGAAAAATGATGTTGATAATACGAAGAAGGATGCAGATAATACGAAAAATGATGTTGATAATACGAAAAAGGATGTTGATAATACGAAGAAAGATGCTGATAATATGAAGAAGGATATTGATAATACGAAGAAGGATGCCGACAATACGAAGGATGCTGATAATACGAAGGATGCTGATAATACGAAAAAGGATGTTGATATTACGAGGAAGGATGCTGATAATACGAAGAAGGATGCTGATAATACGAAGAAGGATGCTGATAATACAAAAAAAGGATGTTGATCATACGAAAAAGGATGCTGATAATACGAAGAAGGAGCTTGATTATACGAAGTAATGTTTTAATAATACTATGAAGGAGGATGATAAGGCGAAGAAGGATGTTGATAATACAAAGAAGTATTTTGATAATACTAAGGAGTAAACATGTGAGAAAATGTTTTAAGGTAAATGAAGACAAAAATTCTAAGTATATTAAAATCAAAATGAGATAGTAGAAATTTTTAAGATACTCATTGATGAAATACCTTATAAAATTTTGCAAAGTAATAATAACAAAAGAACCATTTTATTTTCATTTAAAATTATTCACTTAGTTATCTAATCTAAACTTATTTATAAATGGAACTTTGTCTCTGCGTGTGTGTCTGTGTGTATGTGTGTCCATTATCTATAGACTCCGAAACGGCTAAACCGATTTTCTTGAAAATTTACACAGTGTTTTTAGCTAAGTTTTGTGTCTAGGTACCCCCGATAAATATCGAAAATCGATAATCGAAAAAATCGGGTTCAAGAAGGAATGGTCAGATTTTAATCAAATTTGATACACTCATAGACAAAGACATAAGAAACAATATTCAGAAGTTTCAAGGTTGCAGTTCTTACAATAGTGCAGAAAATCGATAATATATATATATATATATATATATATATATATATAAAATCAGCATGTTTGTGTGTGTGTGTGTGTGTGTGTCTGTTTATCTGCCTGTATATCTGTATTTTTCAGCCCTTTTATTTTAGATTTTGCTTCGGGTTTGTAGGTATAATTGTAGTTCTTAGTCTCAGCTATGATACCATTTACTCAGAGGACTTATTTAATCTTCAAAATTCAGTTTACGACAAAAAAAGCTTATTTGATATTGATACCAGGAAATTAAAATTTGACTTACATCCATTCATTTTTCTTTCAATTTACGGTTTCGCTTTAACTGGAAACAACTATTGCTTTTTAGTCTTTCGTGCCAACGTCCAAAGAGTCTGAGCTCCAGGACCATGGATTAGTTTTAAAGCTTTCATTACACCCGAGCAACGCCGGGCTATACTGCTAGTTAATACTAAAAATAGTATGAAATACATCATTTATTTTAAAAACTGGGCTTGCCTAATAATTATGGCGGTAGTGTATATATCAGACTATTGCCCTTGTCCCTGTTGATATTATAACAACGTTTTGACTGTTTTTCTCTCCGAACTTCCGCGGATATATATTGATCTGGGTAACCTACAGGGAATTCTAAACTTTATTTAATCTGCAGGTGTAGACTGTTCTCGTTCTATTGATCATTTTAAGTATATCATCTAGTTCTTATTTTATTTGGTACTGTTCAGTTATTGCTCACCTGTTTCCACTGAGTGCAAGTAAACACTGTGATCAAAGTCACTTAATTCACAATCCGACACTTTTATCCACTAGGCCATATTTCCTGTAAGACACATGAGAGAGACCGGAGAGCACAACATCTGAATCGCAGTGATAACAACAATAAAGTTCCCGGCAGTAGTTCAAATATAAATATTGTAAAAAATACCAAAACAATATTTAAAAAATCAATGAGAACATGGGAAAATTGTGACGCGTTTCGTTCTTGAGGATCTTCGTCAGACTAAATGTAACTATATATGCGCACAAAAGAAAAGAAAGTGTATAAATAGAGCCTTAACCGCTAGACACTCCAGAGTAAATTTATGTCCAGGTGAATATAATTCTACTCTTTTGACTGATCTATTTTCAAAACCCATGATACTTAATAACAAAAGTGATAGAATCATAGATTTGAAATTAAATCAAATTAGATACACTATATAACCAACCAAATATTTTCAAAATAATTAATTTAAAAGATTAAAATTTTACCGCCTTCTCTTCTTCATGCACATGTGTAGTTACATCAACATACACGCCACTTTATTCTGATAAAACCTATAGGATACAAATCCTATATTATTATAGCAAATATCTGAAACAAAAAAGCAGAATTACACGCAAAATCGGATCAGAATCGCTGAAAACAAATTTTGAAGTAAAAAGATCAAAGCAAATTTAGCGAGTAAGTGTTAGGTTTCTAGATTCCGATTGGACAGAAAACATCAAATGTAACTTTATGACCGGTGTCATATTTCTTGCCCTTAAAAGAAACGAATTTGCGTTCGGGGCCAACCACCTGTCGAGTTGACTACTTATCCACGTTTCTCGATCAGCCAGTCAATCAGAAGGGCGCAGAGATCAGAGAGAACGGAGAATAAGTTTCTATCAAACCGCACAATGAAGATCGTCTTGAACGAGCATGCCTCCACATCCTACCACACAAACGCTGGTATCCTCCAGAGCTCTATCCTAGGCCTGACGCTTTTTCTGATCTTCATAAATGATCTCCCTAACGTGATCAAATCCCAAGTAGGAATCTACGGTAATGACACCACCATTTACTCCCGCCTTAATAAGAAATCTGGTGAGGCGGCCAAAGATAACCTTGCTGCTGATCTCGAGAAGGACCACCACTCACTGGTAGACTGGAGTAAGAAATGGCTTGTAGATTTTAATGCTTCTAAAATAAAGCTGCTATCTGTCAACCACCACAGGCAGTTTCTCCTACCCCCTCCAATCAGCATGGACTAAGTGAATCTCCTTGAAAGCAATACACTACGCCTTCTCAGCCTCACCCTCTCATCCGACCTCAAGTGGGACCATTACATTGAATCAATAGCTAAATCCACTGCTAGGAAGGTTGGGTCACTGTGTCGGGCCAGGAAGGTTTTCCCACCTAAGTCCATCTTGCACATATACAAATCAACCAACCCTCTGTGTTCTGAATATTGTTGCCATATCTGGTCGAGCGCCGCTGCTATTCATCTCAGGGTTCTCGACAGGATGCAAAGGAGAATTTGTAATGTGATCGGTCCTGACCTGCCAGCTCGTCTCCAGCCACAACTAAGTATAACCAATAAAGATTACAAGTTTCAATTTCTCGAGTTTTCATAAAATTAAGTAAGTATATCAGATAACTGATGTAAAAAAATATTTTTACTAAGATTTTCTAGAAACAACATTAGTAAAGTAATTCAATTCATTGTGAATAAGTACTGAAAGCTTCATTAAAATCAGAGAATTATTTGATTCTTAAAAGAATTTCCAAATTAATGTGTCTGTCACTCCGAAAAAGACGCTAAAAGTAGCAGTGATATTTTACAATCCAAGAAAACACAATAAAAACAATAATTTTAATCAAACTTTCGAATGTTCTAAAAGAGATAAAAACATTTAGCAAAATAGTAAAAAACATTTGGTCTTTCCACATGAGATAAAGATTTTGACGATAAAACTTGGTTGCCATTATGTTTGAGGCATTTTTTCATCATAGTATGCCATTTTTCAGAATGTTCTTGAACAATCCTGTATAAAACCGATCAATGTCTTACTTTTTAACCTGAGTGTAAGTTTGGCCAATATCTACTTTTTTTTTCTCAAGTGCAAACTTAGCGTCTGCGTACATTTCCATTAATTCAGTGTGTAGCCCATAATAAATATATTTGACCTTAGATAACCCAATAAATGCTGATATGTCGTTAAATCGCATCATATCAATACCATCACATCACATCATAGTAACATCACATCATAGTAACATCACATCATACCTTTATTTATTTCTATAAATCATTACATCATATTATGTAATCACATCGCAACATATCACAGCATACCATTACCTCCCAATAACATCACATCAGATCAATCATATCACATCACATTATATCATCACATCATATCGCATCAATGTCAACACATCCCATTACATCATTATTTGTTTCTATAGATCATAAAACTATATTAAGTAATCAAATCATATCCTATCACATCATATCATCACATCACATCAGTATTGTCACATTAACATTATATTAGCAAATCACATTATATCATCACATTATAACAACACATCATATCATTAACTGTTCCTATTAATCATCACATCATGTTAAGTAATCATATCACATCACATCAATAACATCAAATTATATAACATCACATCATATCAATAATCATTTAATCATGAATAAACTGGGTGTCTGTCTAACGTTCGTTTAATTCTGTGTGTGACCTATAAGTATTATATTTGACAATGCAAGTGCTGATATTTCGTTACATTAAACGACCACGCATGTAAATTATCCACCTTTTTTCGTCTGTCTACCAATGTATCATTCCCAGTCTTTCTCGCCGTTTATATAACCGTGTATATACTAACCGGACTGTCTGCTCTCTTTGTGATTTTTCATCTTTTTTTTTTTTTTTTTTTTTTTTTTTTTTGCCATAATCGTTGTAGTACAAAGGGAACAAAAGAAACGGAACGAAAAAGCCGTTTATTTTTCTTTCAAGATAGGAAGATAAATGCATGTAGGAGAACAGTTACACGGTGTTTAATCACTTCAAACGTCATTTACAGTAGACACACGTCTTTAAAATATACGACCCGTTTTTTATTTTCTCAATAAAACGTGTATTACGTCTGTCGCCCTGAGCACTACAGAAAACTTCTTAGAGGTTCTGTAGAACAACATTCTCAGCGTCCATCTGTAGGTTCGGCAACTATAAACCTCTAGATAAGTTTCAAAAACAGAAGTATCTGAAACTGACGTCACATGAAAGCTTGAAAGGAAAATAATAACATAATCAAGGTGTTGACATTTCTCAATACTTCAACCAAAAGTTTAATAAGGAACCCCTTCCCATTAGTACTAGAAATATTCATAACAGCTACTGCAATTGAGCAACCAATTTCCCTTTAAAAATGTCTTACTAGAAAGTGTTTATAAATTTCAACCCATAGTAGCGCTGGCTACTCGGTCAATAAATGTTGAATGCTTCCTTATAGGGAATCGACTTATATTACGATAACAATGTCAGCGTAACTTCAATTTGTATTTATTTCTGAGATGAGTAATTTTCAATAATCTTGGAATTATTTCGAACTTTTACTCGGTTGCTATTGTTGTTATAAAAGAGACGACGTTTCAACCAAGTACCCGCTGGTCATCATCAGATGTCCATAGATTGGCTGTTGTGTGTATTATAACACCTATATCAACCAAGATGAGAAAAAAAGTTCGAAATAATTCTATAATTATTGAAAATTACTCATCTCAGAAATAAATACAAATTGTGGTACGGACCCACTAACATAATCCAGTTGTCAAAATCCATCTGACACTGAATATAAAAGGCTCCAAAAATACGCCATTATAGTGAATATAGTGATTGGTTAAACATGTATTAGCATCATATAGTGATCATGAGTTCGTTTCTTGGACTTGGTAGTGACGAACCAAATCTAACATGAAAGAATTGATTTCACAAGATATTTCGCAATAATCAACGAGATAATCCACATCAGCCAGTCTATGATGACGAGAGGGTACTTGGTTGAAACGTTGTGTCTATCATAATACATATATCAACCAAGATGAGAATAAAAGTTTGAAATAATTCCAAAATAACTTAAATTTATATTATAAAATTTCTAGTGTGGTCATATACTCACGGAAAACGTGATTAAAACTTTCTGGATTCTAGACTGACTGTTAATGGAGAACCCTGGAATGAGTAATTGGATCGCTTGAATTGCGCATTGAAACAAAAAAGAACTTTTCTAGGCAAAGGATTCGACTGTTCCAATTTTCTGCTTGACACGTTGTAATGGTGTCGCAGTAAACAAACATGTAACTGAAATGTGACGTTTAATATCGCGTGACATACCCTCATAATCTGTTACCTTAGTTTATCCTTTACTGTCAAAGCTTTTTTTAGAACAGCGATTTCAAAACTCATCAAATCAAAACTGGAATATATTTTCTTATAACTAGACTACATAATTTATCCGAAGCCTGGTATAAGGCTTTAGGAATCCATAGAAATAGTTTAATGCGTGAAGGGTAATGCGGTATCTATTTATACTAAAGGAATAGTTTGCCTGAAAATCTAAGTATTTGGTTTGGTTTTGGAAATTCGCTTATGTCAATATGGCTTCATCAAAATTTATTCGTTCGCAGTTGGCTTCATCTATCTATCTATCTATCTATCTATCTATCTATCTATATATATATATATATATATATATATATATATATTTAGTATATCGAGGCAACAAGTAATTTTCTAAACATATGCTATTAAATATAAGAGACAATGAATGTCTATTATGTTTAATCATGAGCCGTTCTAAACGTCGTATTTTTGCTTTAATTTCAGTTGAAAATAAAGACAAAAATTCTCCAACATTTGGATAATTATTTATTGGTTTTCTTCTAAGCTTTCGGCTCACATGAGCCATCTTCAGAGAGGTAGTTTAAACTGAAATATTATAAAATCCACCATCACCGACGATTTTATTTTGTGTTGACAAAATAAAATTTATTTTTGGTAACTATTACCGTTGCCAAGCGGAGTTTTATGTCAACACAAAATAAAATCGTCGGTGATGGTGGATTTTATAATATTTCAGTTTAAACTACATCTCTGAAGATGGCTCATGTGAGCCGAAAGCTTAGAAGAAAACCAATAAATAATTATCCAAATGTTGGAGAATTTTTGTCTTTATTTTCAACTGAAATTAAAGCAAAAATACGACGTTTAGAACGGCTCATGATTAAACATAATAGACATTCATTGTCTCTTATATTTAATAGCATATGTTTAGAATATATATATATATATATATATATATATATATATATATATATATATATATATAACGTCATGGCTTGTTTGTTATAGTGACCTTCTCTTTTCTAGGAGTCTTACACTTACAACTTTATTCAAAAATTAGGCTAAGCTTACTAAACACCTATGTACACATGCATGTATAAAAGGCAAAGAAATTCCATGTCACGTACTTCCTCCTTTTGAAGACTTCTTCAGACAAAAATAAGCTCCTTTATGTAATTATGTATATGTAGAGTAAGGGGGTGAATATAAATGTCAACGTCGGTCATTATTACGCACCGAGAAGAAATACTATGTAGGAACTCTAAATTTTAGATCTTAAAATTTATCTGTATTCACTCTACCCTATATATAATTCCATCTCTAAGAACATTACTTTAGTCTGGTGAAGTCCTTTTAAAGGACAAAATGTCTTACATAAAATACAATGACATCAATAAGAACATTATTTTAGTCTGATGTGGTACTTTTAAAGGATGAAACATATAATGACATCAATAAAACCATTACATTAGTTTGATGAAGTCCTTTTTGAGGACGAAGCGTGTTATTTGGAAACTTTTTCAAATTTTGTCATTCAGTTGTCCAACATTGTTCTGATATGTAGAAAATCATATTATCCCCCCCCCCATATGCAGATTATTTTCGGATGGTTAATTAATTTTTAGCGATTTCCAACACTAGTTGGGTGATGTAATATCAAATATAAGTCTTATCAGAAATAAATCAAAATGAAGCCGTTAGAAAGGTAGAAACAGATCCTGTTAGAACTACAGTTAAAAGGTAAGTATTCGTTTGGTTTATACCCATATGTGTGTGTGTGTGTGTGTGTGTGTGTGTGTGTGTGTGTGTGTGTGTGTGTGTGTGATATGTCTGTCTGCTATCTGTCTGTATGTTTGTGTGTCTCCATTCTAACGAACCCTACTCCTCCGACACCCTTGGTTCGATTTCAACCAAAATTGGGTCACTAATCGATCATGACATGAAACTTTGATGTACAAAAACATTTTTCGAATCGATATACAGGGTACGGCAGAAATCACCGAAACGCTTAAAATTTTTGAACTCTTCTTCTCCGAGACGCCTTTTGCGAATTCAACCAAAATCGGGTAACTTGTAGATCAAGGTCCGAAACCTTGATGTACACAAAAACTTTTCGAATCAATGTACAGAGTTCGTCAAAAATAAACAACAAACATAATTTCGGGTGGTCTTTTGCGCACTTTGATGCATTTCTCCAAAATCAACCAAAATTGATTCACTAGTATATCAAGGTCTGCTGCCTTGATATACGAAAAAAAATTTTAATTGACCCCACAGGATGCTGAAAATAATGGAAAATGTTGCTTTTTGCAATCGTTCATTTCTCCGAAACGCTTAGTTGTATTCCAACAAAAATCGGGTCTTTTAGTAACTTCTGCCTTACAGTATACCAGAACAATTTCACGTTTTCTACAAGGGACAATACATCTAATTCTTCTGCGTCCTAACGCCCGACCCTGTTCTTCCAATTGTACATACATCATTCACGTTCATTGGCAAAATTGACCAAAAATGAATCCCGGTTTACAAATACAACAAAAACCAATACTTATTTGCATTTTTTAACACGCGCCACGGCGACCTCATACCGGGAATAATACATGCTTTTTGAAAACTCCGAGCTATATATATATATATATATATGTGTGTGTGTGTGTGTGTGTGTGTGTGTGTGTGTGTGTGTGTGTGTGTGTGTGTGTGCGCTATACAAAATTTGAAACATATCTATTATACAAAATTTAAAACGGCCAGCCTCATCATCAAAAATAACAATTCACCTGCAAGATCCAAACTACAACCAACCAATAATTTTTATGAATTCATATGCCCCTTGAAGAACTGTGTTCTTTTTCCTTAATTTTGTAAATAATTATATCGGCCATGCAACTACAAAACTGACTCGAAGACTCACGCTGCATCCCTCTGAACGGAGCTCAATTCAATCTCATTTAAACACACACGGAGACATACCAAACCCTATCTGTGACATACTTGTTGACAATACAAATATCGTAATACATCCATATGTAAAAACAGGCTAAATTAAGTGGAGGCTTTATTAATAAAAAAAAAAAGAAAATCCCAACACTCAATAATATCAACTACGAGCACGCTGACAACCTGCTTACCTTGTTCGATACATAACATATACCCACTAATCTACGAGTAAAATAACATGCATCCTCGAAAATGGCTAAAAGTATAGTCGAAATCACTAGGATAAACAGAACATTTGAAGAATTTTTATATAATTTATGTTCTTAAAAGACAAAAATCATAAGGTTACATTAAAAATTACATAAACATCTTAACCATAATACCTTGTCTGTCTTTTTAAAGAAACTTGCATAAAGGAGAGATTGGTGCCCAAATAGATAGATAGATAGATAGATAGATAGATAGATAGATAGATAGATAGATAGATAGATAGATAGATAGAAATGGACTGAGATAGATAGATAGATAGATAGATAGATAGATAGATAGATAGATAGATAGATAGATAGAAATACTGAGATAGATAGATAGATAGATAGATAGATAGATAGATAGATAGATAGATAGATAGATAGATAGATAGACTTAAAGGTAGATAAGTATAGCCTTTGGATTAAACGGCTTTGACCACAATGAAATTTCTTTTTATGTTTTATCTTTCTATCAATTTTTAAGAGTTAGATCAGCACAAAACAAGACTACTACTGTTATATGTCGACTGGGGCTTCAAAGTTCACGCTTTCCAGAATTGACAGAGTTTAAAGTGCCTCTGCTACTTCGTTAGAGATTAATTATTTTCGACCCTATACGCGTTTTTCCACAGACAAAAGATTGCAAAGGTTTTGCCATTCGGTATTTGCTGTTTCCATGACAGACGTTCTGACAAGCTACATTATTTAGTTCAATCAGTATAAACAATTATCTTCAAAGCCTGCAATACCACATATAAAGAGCCAAATCAATATCAATCTATTCATCTGGAAAGTGTCTTAACAGAGAACTGATATCCGAAGGCGTATTGCAAGGTCAAAGACGCATTCCAGAGGCTGAGTAGAGTATTGAGAAACAGGAAAACTTCGCTGGAAACAAAAAACGATCACTCGATTGTTATGCGATGATTATCCTTCAATATGGCTGCGAATGCTGTACAGTCTCATCAAAGTTGAGAGAAAGACTGGAAGCTAGCGAAATGTGGTTCTACAGAAAGATGCTGAGGATACCAGGGGCTGTGAGCAATGACGAGGTTTTTGGAGAGGAGGGAAACAAAAGGAAACTGATATTAAATATCAGAAAAAAGACAGCTGCTCTTTCTGGGACGCAACGAGGAAAGAGGGCCTGAAGAATTTGGTACTCACGGGAGTGGATAAAGGGAAGGAGAGACAGGGGAAAGCAACGGGTGACATACTTTATGAATTTGAGCAGATGGATGGAGAAGCAGGGTTTGGAAGGGGTAACAAGAGAAGGGATATTAAGAGCTACAAGGAGATGGGTAAGACCATGATCGCCTACGTCCTGAAGGGATACGGTACATAGAGGAAGAAGAAAAAAGAAGGAACTTCTATTGAAACAAACTTCCAAGAGGATGATTACTTGATCATTTCAACGTCTTCTTCAAGTTTAGAGCTAGTCGTTACCTATCCTCCTTATCTTACCTCTTCCTCATTGTAGGAATAGAAAATTAAGAATTAAATGCAAATTTCTTCATTTTTACAAAAATTCACAATGACGAGTGAAATCCTGATTTTGCCGCATAGAAAAAGGATTGACCTCGTACTTACAGAAAAAGTTGAAACCGAATTTCGCGCGATCTTAAATTGATTTTCTGACCAATGGAAGTAATTTGAAAGACCAAGAAAAACTTCGCGATCCAGTTCGAAAAATCTAAATTACTATAAAAGGTTCTGGTCAGCGTCAGTCAGACAGTTGGAAGCAGGAGAGACGACAAGCTAAAATGAAACTAAGCAGAAACTTCAAGTCCACCGGACGATCGTTCTCTTCTCCTTCTTTCTCGTGTACTGATTCCTTTTACTTCTTTTCCATCCTAAACATTCCCATATGCTTCATCTTATACTTGATAACAAACGGACATTTTAAATACTTACATTTCACTTTGCAAACCAATTACGTACATTTTCTCTTCGAACGTTATTATTCTTCTTATACCTTTATGTTAATGCTCAGCAAACAAAAATCCTCCTTTTTTTCAACAACCTAATGATATTGTCGATTATGTTTGGAAGTGGCCTTGTACCAGGCATGACCGACGTCCAAGGAACACACATCGTATATCTTCAAATTCAAAATTTTACCGATAAAATGCAGCCGTAACTTCTACTCCAACAGTTTCTTTCCTCGCACTTCTCGACTGTGGAATTCTCTTCCAAACGATTGCTTCCCCGACGGCTACAATCTCCAGGAGTTTAAATGTAAGGTCAATACACACCTCCTAACACACTAACCTGCTCCCATTCTATCAAGCACTCTTCCCATCTGCCCGACCCTCATCCTCGCTATCCTTACTCATCTGTCACCTTTCTCCTGACATTCCCTATGTCTATCCACTCCTTCTCTTTACCTTCCCCTATGTAGCCCCATGCGCAATAGTGGCAGTGGAATGCCTTGCTTGGGGTGAGATGATTAAAAAAAAAAAAGACATTGAAGATAAAGATTTTACTAGACGATAATCATTCTTTCAACCTCTTTTCGATGGATGGTCATTTTGTTTCAAGCCATAAACCATTTTTTCACTGGTGACCCCACGACGGCTGAAAAGGAACACGTAATGGATGAATCACTTCTTCACGAGTGAATCCCGACGTCCAAGAAACACGCACTCGACTTCTTCGCTGGTGAACACCGACGCAGAAAAAGAACACCTAATGGAAGGATGAATTCTTCAATATCACTAAATAACCACATTTCGCAAACCCCTACATTTAGTGGCTCTTGGGCCTTCCTTATGTTGCTTTTTTTTTCTTAAATACTTGAGTTTTTCTCTTTATTTAAAACCTTGCTTTTTCTAGTTTCTCTCTTTAAATCCTTTTGCTTTTTTAAACGCGTATTTTTCGTCCTTTAATTAATTTTCATTTTTCTTTTTTGTTTCCTTACATTCTTGTCGTTTTTCTTTCAGTTAAAGTTACTTTCTTTCTTTCTTTTAATTCTTAATTTTCCTTTCTTCAAACCATTCTTCTCTTTCTTTTAATTTAAATACTTATAATTCTCCCTTTGTTTTCCTCCATTAATTTTTTATCTTTTTTCTTTCAATTAAGTTAACATTCTTTCCTATAATTCTGATTTTTTTTCATTCTTGTAATCTTTTTCTTTATTCTTTTAAACGCTTACTTTTTCTTTAACTGAACTCTGATCTTTCTTTTCTTCAATTAAATTATCTTTTTCTTTTAATTCTGTTTCCTCTTCTTTAAAACCTTTTTTGATTTCTTTAAATCCTATTTTTTTCTTTCTTTTAAATGTGCATTTTTCTTTCTTTTTTTTTCAATAAATTCATACCTTTCTTTATTCTTGAATTCATTTTTATTCGTTTATCTTTTTTTTACCTTTCTTCAAATCCTTATCTTTTATATTTTCTCTAAATTTTTAAAACTGCCTGTATTTCCATCTTTCCGCCTAAATATCTATCACTAAATAAAAATGAGTTATAAACAAAAAAAGAAATGTTAAGAAAAGAAGAACTTCCCGAGACAAATTGTCACGGATTCCTTTTCAAACACTTGCAGAATTGACCCACCCCTTCGGTGCTAGCCAAAAAGAATGTCTTCCATAGAACAGACACTAACTTCCCAGTGGCTCCAAATCACTTTTTCTCTTACTTCCCTCCTTCCTCGTATAATTTAACTACCGAATATCGATCACAGCGGAAATATTCTTCAGTTAATTTTTTTTTCACTTTAGTATCTCTTTGACTTTCTGCAACTCAATCACAGTATCTAGTCCTTGATACGCCGACAAATTTTTGTGTCTTTTTCTTGAATTACATTTGAGTGAATAACTGGCGCTTGCCTTCAGCAAGCGTTTTTAACGGCTAGTTACTTTTCTTTTCAATGCATTATCTCCCTTTTAAGTACCAATACACACCCATTATGGCATCGTCTCCTACGTTATCCAAAGTTTAATAATGAATCCTGGGAGAAATTCCACTCACATGTATAGTTGCAATCAAGTACACACATACATAGATGCAGGGAGACAAGAGCAGGGTCACTGAAAATGATATACTTCCATTCTCACCACTTCTCATACATAAAAAATACGTACATAAATACATACGTACGTAAATAGATAGATAGATAGATAGATAGATAGATAGATAGATAGATAGATAGATGATAGGTGATTTGAAAGGTCTATGATAGATAGATAGATAGATAGATAGATAGATAGATAGATAGATAGATTTGAAAGGTCTATGATAGATGATAGATAGATAGATAGATAGATAGATAGATAGATAGATACATACATACATACATACATACATACATACATACATACATACATACTGCTGCAAAATTGAAGAAAAAAGTTATATATTTAAGTACTGTCACTGGAAACTCATTTTTTGAAAACAAAAAGTCAGTTCACAACGAAACTAAGTCATTTTTTCGCTCGGACCGGACACAAAATTAGAAATTTTGTATTCATGTATATAACTCGTGTGGTCGTTCGGTTGTTATACACAAATGAAATTCTCATATTTAATTAATTGCTCACATTTTTAAGTATATTCAGTCAGTTAAGTGCCATACATGGAGCACGCTTGGGCGATCATGTCTCGAAAGAGACATGACTGACTGGGCAGAAGATTATCCCGCATATGTTGCCATTGCTTTCTGCGGTAGATTGGTTGCCAGCCAAGGCTATAGAACCCAATCTGTCCTGTTATTTAACCCATAACTGGAAGGAAGAGACGGATTAATACCTTTCCCAAGGGTATTTGCACGTAAGTGAACGCAATGAATTCAACTGGAATTTGAACTCGGCTCCGCGATTTCTCACACAAAATGCTTAGCTATATTGACACAAAAAAACATAGAGATTATTTTTTTACGAACGTCAACAGTAGGACAAGCTCACTTCTTATTCATACTGCCAACCGCTACAGCGTATATGTATGCATAAAATAACGTATATCCGTGTCACAACCATTCTTAAATGTTGATGCATAATAATGCAATTCATTCGGTTGTACTGCAAAAAAGATACATAAAATATTTTGCGTGATTTACAGTGATTTCAAAAATCACTGTAATTCAATTTTTTCAATTCAAAAAAAAATAATTCTCAAATAAAAAATATATTTAAATTTGTAGAACAATGTTCAAGTTTAGCTTATTTCTTTACTTTATCCACGCACGTAGATAGATAGATAGATAGATACAGACATACATACATACATACATACATACATACATGCATACATACATACATACATACATACATACATACTGAGTTGAATATATGAATCGAAATACGACATGATGAAAAATAAGTAAAGAACAGGTAAGAAAAAAGTGTATTTAATCTAACATGTTTCACTTTAACACGCTTCCTCGGATATTTTCATTCATCATTCGTCTATAAAAAAAAATAAGATTTTCATTCATCATTCGTCTTTAAAAATATATCTGAGGCAGCTTGTCAAAGTGAAACATGTTAGATTAAAGACACTTTTTTCCTACCTGTTCTTTACTTATTCTATTCATACATACATACATACATGCATAGAGATATAGATATATATTAATGTACTGAAATTTCTCTTTTCCAATCTTCTCACTTTGTTTTTTTTTTCAATTGGAGTAGATAGATCTATCTATCGCCCGATTCACACACCATCCTCGTCTATTGAACAGGTCAAGACGATCATCCCTTGTTCCCTGTTTAGGATGTGGTTTCCGGCTTTCTCTTTTCCAATCTTCTCATTTTGTTTTTTTTTTGTTTTTTGTTTTTTTCAATTGGAGTAGATAGATCTATCTATCGCCTGGTACACACTCAACCCACGTCTATTGAACAGGTTAAGAGGCTCACCCCTTGTTCCCTGTTTAGGATGTGGTTTCTGGCTTTCTCTTTTCCAATCTTTTCACTATTACGTAGCCCCCTGCACATCAGTGGCGTTACCGCCTTGCTCGGGGTGATACGATTAAATATATATATATATATATATATGAACAGAACTACATACATACATACATACATACATACAGAGTTAGATTTGTATTAATATAGATAGATAGATAGATAGATAGATAGATAGATAGATAGATAGATAGATAGATAGATAGATGTGCCCATAGTGTAATGGCTATTAGCGCGTAACGTAGAAGAAAAGCAATTCAGAATTCGTCTTGATGATTTTTGTGTTTTTGTTTTGTTTTTGTTTTTTTAATCATATCACCCCGAGCAAGGCGGTAACGCCACTGGTGTGCAGGGGGCTACATAAGAGTAAAAAGATTAATTAGAAGAGAGTGAAGAGGAAGACGAACCAGGTAGAAAGGAGCAAGAGAAGGATGGGAATACGGGTGTGATGACAATTGCAAAGGTGGAGAGAAAGGAAAGGATATACGTGGTGCTGAAGAGAGAACTAGAGTCAAGTGGTTAAGAGATGAGTATTGACATTGCATTTAACTTCCTGGAGGCTGTAGCCGTCGGGAAAGCAAAAATATGGAAGCGAGTTCCACAGGCGGGAAGTGCGAGAGAAGAAGCTGCAGGAGCAGAATTGTCGTCTGCATTTGGTTAATCTGTCTGTGAATGAGTGGGACTCAGTTGCCGATCTGATTGCACGAGTAAACCCCTGTTGCAGGGGCACCAATGACTTAACTTTGTTGGAGCAGAATCCATGAAAGTATTTATAGAACAGACAAAGGGAAACCACATCTCGTCTGTGGGGAAGTGGCTGTAGTCGAGCCGCCAAGTCGGTACCTATCACATTACTGATTCTTCTTTGGAGCCTGTCAAGAACACTGAGATGAACAGCAGGAGCGCCTGACCATATATGGCAGCAGTATTCCATGCACGGACGAATAGTTGATTTGTATGTATGCAGAATGGTTTCAGGCGGGAAAAACATCCTGGCCCGACACAGTGACCCAACCTTTTTAGCAGTGGATTTAGCTATGGACTCAATGTAGTGGTTCCATTTGAGATCAGAAGAGAGGGTAAGGCCGAGGAGGTGCAGTGTATTGCTCTCAGGGAGATTCGCTTGGTCCATGCTTATGGGAGGCAGGAGAGGCTGCCTGTGATGATTGACAGACAACAGTTTGGAAGCGATAAAAATTGAAATTGACAAGCCACTTCTTGCTTCCATTCTCCACAAAGTGTAGATCCCTTTCAAGGTCAGCAGCGGGATTACGTTTGTCCGCCACGACGGGTTTCTTACTGATGCGGGAGTAAATTGTGGTGTCATCTGCGTAGATGTCTACTTGGCTCTTGATCTCGTCTGGGAGGTCATTGATGAAAACAAGGAAGAGCGTCGGGCCCAGGATAGAGCCCTGAGGAACACCAGCGCTGTAGGATGTTGAGGCATGCCCATTCAAAGCGACCTTCATTTTGCTGTTATTTAAAAAAAAGATTGGATTAGATCAAGCAAGCGTCCAATAATACCGTAACCCCGTATCTTGCATAGAAGGCCAGAGTGCCAAACCCTGTCAAAAGCCTTGGAGATGTCCAAAGCAACAGAACGAGCCTCGCCGGACTCCTCAAGGGCATGGAACATGTACTCTGTAACGGTCGTTAGCATGTCGGCCGTGGACCTGGCAAAGCGGAAGCCATACTGCCTGTCAGAGTAGATTTATGGGCAGTAAGATGTTGAACTATTTCAGCATTAATTATGGCCTCGAACACTTTCCCGAAAATTGGTAGAAGGCTGATAGAGCGATAGTTGGATGGATCCGAGGGTGGTACTAGAAATTCCATTTCCTAGAAATTATTTACTATGGAATTCACAGCTAGATTTGAACATATATCGGCAGGCAAAAGGGCTAACCATTATGTATAGGGTAATGGTGGTATTTCTTCAGTGGAAGTTTTCGTTGTATAATATTATTGTTTTTGTTTTGTTTCTGTTTTTGTTTTTCCACTTTTCTTCACATTTAAGCACATTTCTGTGCTGCTTGGCTCCATTAATTTCATTTCCAATTTTCCGAAGATATTAGTTTCTTCAATAATTAACTAGTTGTTATTTTTTTATGTTCATCATTATTTTTTTTTCTTTCTATTTTTTCTTCTTCTCTTTGTTTCATTGACATATAATTTTTTTTCAACTCAGGATCGTCGTCTCATTGGTGTAAATTTGTCCTTCTCATTCTTGAAATGGCCTCATGTGATTCAGCTAATGGTGATATGATAACATTATTTGACTCCTCTATGTTTTGATCATGATTTACTGACATCAGTTTATTACTGAATTCTAAATTTAGTGTCCTGTATTAATAGCCTATCCAGGGTCAAGCAATTGATAATAAAAATCTCTGAGTATCTCAGTAAACATTAGAAAACAAAAATTACAACCGAATGTTCTGTTCATGTTGAGATAGTAAAAGTTATCTTGGATCTTGACGCAATAAAGCAAATGTCTACAGCAAGTGACATTTACTCCCATAATAAGTTCTTGTCGAAATTATGAACTTTTTCAAAGGCTTGTAACGATATTACGTGGACTTCAAAGACGCTTCGATAATTTCGAGGCCATTTTCAAAGATAACAGAGACCACTTTTGTACAAAGCACAAAATAAACACATATTAAGCATATATATATATATATATATATATTAAGCATATATACATATATATATATATATATATATATATATATATATAGAGAGAGAGAGAGAGAGAGGGGGGGGAGAGAAAGAGAGTATTTTTAATACACATCTGATATACTATGTAGAAAGATACTTTATCAAATTTTGGCGGCTTACATAACGGAGGGGATCGTATACTGAAGTATGTGTAAAATACACATGATAATTCCACTTTGATCCTTTCCATAGAGGTTACAACATGAGATCGCTGGAATTAACCAGAAACGTAAAAATACGCAAAACACGATCCTTGAAAACGTAGGTACCAGTATTTGAAAGTACTCGAAGATAAAAAATAAAAATAAATATAAACTTCGGTAAATTTACTGATTACATGAAACAACTAATTCGGAAATTAGTGAAAAGTTTTATACACAAAATTTGTCAATATTATTCAACCAAAGATATATACGGGGTGTCCATAAAGGTCGTGTGCACTTCAAAAAATTTATAACCTTATTTAAATTTGCGAGAGAAATAATTTGTAAAAAGGATTAGAAAGAAGTAAAGCTATATATTTTGAAATTTTATTTAAATTTTATTTAAATTTCCACATGTCCTCTATCATTAGCAATACAAACGGTAATACGATTTTGCAGTTCATGGAAAACATTTGCCAACTGATTTACAGTAATGCCTGAAATTACATTAATTATTTCAGCTTTCAAATCTTCTAATGAACTAGGTTTAGTTGCATACAAAATTGTTTTCACACGTCCCCGTAAGGAAATCTAATGGAGTCAAATCTGGCGAACGTGGAGGTCAATAAAATGGTCCACCCTTCCGATCCATCTGTTGGAATATTCCTGATTTAGAAACTGTCTAACACGCAGAGCAAAGTGACAAGGCGCTCCATCTTGTTGATTTATGACATATTTTACAGATTATTTCTATCACAAATACAAATAAAGTAAAAAAAAAATTTTAAATGTACACGAACTTTATGGACAACCTGTATATACATATATATATAACACTAACTCGCTTCCGTTCTCTCAAACACTCTTCCCATCTACATCCATACCCGTCTATCACCCTCCTTCTGACATTTCCTATATCTAACCACTCTTTCTCATCACCTTCCCCTATGTAATCCCCTGCACAATAGTGGCAGTGGAATGCCTTGCTTGGGGTGAAATGATTAAATTATATATATATATATATATATATATATATATATATATATATATACTACCAGCCATAATTATTAGGCCACCCCAGTGTTTTAAAAATTATGTATTTCATATTAATTTTTAGTATTTATTGCCAAGTGAATAACTGTAAATGAAAATAGAATGGTTCTTTTTTTAATACTGCGCAATAACATGTGCATCAAATAAATTTATAAATATTTGATAATTACCTATATTGCAGTTTCATCAATGAAAGAATGGAAAAAAATTAGGCTGATTCGGACGTGTTCATCTTTGCTTCCTTGCCTTGTAAAATTTTACAAAGTGATAATAACAAAAGAACCATTCCATTTTCGCATGGCAATAAATACTAAAAATATTATGAAATACATCATTTCGTTAAAAGAAAACTGGGGTCGCCTAATAATTATGGCCTGTAGTGTATATATTAACAAATTCACCCTAAGCAAGTCGGTACTGCCACTGGTGCGCAGGGTTTTACAAGAGCGAATAGAGAAAAGTGCAAGTTACATAGGGTATCAAGAAAATTATAAGAGAATGATGGAAATCACGGGGAAAAAAAGGCAATTGACGTGGCACTTAAACTCTTGGAGATTGTATCTATCAAGGAAGCAAAGCATACGGAAGGGAGTTCCAAAGGCAGGAAGTGCGAGAAAAGAAACTGTGGGAGTAGAAGAAGTGGTTAAATTTGACCGCTTTCATTGTAAAAGGGTTGGACCTACTTACCAGTTTAGTAACACAAGTAAATTCGTTTAGAGGGAGCACCAAGGAGATAAGCTCGTCAAAGTAGAAACCGTGAAAATATCTGGAGAAAACACAGAGGGCAGACACATGTCGACAATGAGTAAGCGGCTCGAACTGCTAAATCGAGATCGATTACATTGTAGATCCTCCTTTGAATTTTGTCAAGCATCTCGAGATGAATAGCAGAAGCGCTCGACCGGATATGACAAAAATATTCAATACACGGACGAATCGTAGATTTGTATATGTGCAAGATGGATTCTGACAAGAAAAAACCTACTGGCCCGACACAATGACCCGACCTCCCTAGCATTAGCTGTAGGTATTGATTCAGTGTAGTCGTTGCACTTGAGGTGAGCTTTGAGGGTGGGGCTGAGGACGTGCAGTGTTTTCTGGGAAACTAACGTCACCCATACTGATGGACGGTAGGAGAATTTGTCTGTAGGGATTAAAAGAAAAGCAGCTTTTTTTGGGAACATTAATATATATATATATATATATATATATATATATATATATATATATATATATATATATATTAATGCAGCAACGACTCTTCCCCTACCGTTAGTGATTTGCAAAAAACCAATGTAGTATATAAATTCATATGTCCATTTAGAGAATGTATCTCTAACAACCTCAATAATATCTACATTGGCCACACCACAAATTCGCTCTCACGGCGTCTGACGTTGCACTTAAATGAAAATTCAAATATATTCCGTCATTTAGAACAACACGGTTATCAACGCTCACTTCTGAGAAAAACGCTTGTTGATAACACGTACATACTCAAACAAGAAAATAACAAACAGAAACTAAAAATTCTTGAGGCACTCTGCATTAAACAATTTAAACCTGGTTTGAATACAATCAATTTTGATATTTCCAATAACGTACTCAAATGTCTGTAATCAGACCAGGGACCATAACACCACTATTTTGTCACTGTCTTCGGCCATCCGCCACGGTAGGGATGGACTTATATTTTCAATTCAATTCTCTTTATTGTTAATAGCTTAAATGTTCTATGTTTACTGTGTGTTAATATTTACTCTTTGATAATGGCTTATATGAGCCGAAAGCTTAGACCCGATAAAAGATTCAACAAATACTGTGATTTTTTGTTGTCTTTCAACGACATCACCATCAAGTATATCAGACTGTATGAACGGATCCTACACAAAATTAATAGACAAAACTTGTCTATATTATTCAATGAAACCTGCATTAATGAAAAAATGCTGCCAAAATACACACACAATATATATATATATATATTGATTGTTTGATACTTAGTTTTTGGTCTTAATAGGGTTAGACCAGTACACATTTTTATTAAAACGAGTTCGATGCAATTATATTGTTGAACTTTTGAATATTTTCCATTTTTAAACGTGTTATTTTGCTACCCAGGTTTCTACCATGAGTGGAGTCTTCAGGCAAAACCTGGTAGAAACCTGGGTTGCGAAATAACTTGTTTAAAGTGTAATATATATATATATATATATATATATATATATATATATATATATATATATTGATTCTTAACCCATGCACATAAAAATAAATGATTACTTTACAAAAACATCGATATGTTTAGATACGGTAATTTCAAATATCCAGGTAGATTATATATATTTTTTATATTTTTTGTCAAGGAATGATTGATTAATACATGGATCAATTAAGTATCCATGACGCCCTGATTTAGAGCCTAATTTAACGGATTAGGCAAACAAAGTTTTACACTTGGCAATTTTCTGGTTTTTATAATGAAACAGAGCAAAACAGCCGTTGATTCATCATGTATTGCTATAAACAGTATATATATATATATATATATTGAGTTGTTCTTTTTTGTCCTAACTATTAATTGGCTTATATATATATATATATATATATATATACAAACCAATTAATCGTTAGGACGAAAAAGAACAACTCGACCAATAAAAATCCAAAGAATAATCTGCAATGTTATTGGTCCTGATCTTGCATATCACTTTCAATCAATCACCATAACATAGCTTCCATTTGTTTTTTCTATATATATATTCAATGTAATTGTTCTGGTGAGCTCTCCCCGTTGGTATCTCGACTTTGCACACGCTAACGTAGGTATTCACTGTCATACTTCTTTTACCAGAGCTAGAAATTGAACCTGCATTGTAGATCCGACACCCAAGAGGGTACCCCTGATCATTAAAATCTTCACCTGTTCACGTCTACGGTTAACCGTTTTCTTTTCCCCTATATATTCATAAACTGTTTTTCCTTCATCAGTAATCAGCTATTACGGGTGGCTCTTTGGCCTTGTTAAGGTTGAGCATCATTTTAAAAAAAATAACTATGTTGATCTTTTTTGGCTAGACAGGTTTAAGAAATCCACTGATATATAAGTATATACGATAGCAAGTATGAGAAAACAAACATTTTGGGGGAAAAAGCTAAGACAGAAAGTAGTTTACGAACATGTCACTACTATCAATTACTCGGTTAGTTCTTTCAAGATGTAAACATCTCCTGAAAATCGATTTTACGTCAATTTTCATTCTGAAAGTACATTGATTTTAGAAGAATCACTCTGGTGACTTTTCTCTTAAATTCTTTTGATAAATTGTTTATTAATGTTTTAATTTTCAAATTCTACTCATCTTTTATTTTCTGAAAAGTGAAATTTCTATCAGATTATGCACGGAACTTTTTATGGGTAATTTATTTCATTAACAACAACAAGGAAAAATGACAAGAAAAGCAAATTTGGGAAATTTCTCAAATACAGACAATATAATCAATAAATCGGAAAACATTCTACAATGAAAATCCCTTTACTATGGTGGGCTGAAGAGTTTCTAGGTTATCTGCAGTGGAATTTCTGCAATTTTTACAGGAGACAAACTTCCAGAAATTGATATGAGCACCACCCAGAACTTCTTAAATAAAAAGTGTTGTAGAGCGGCTAACACCTCTCTATCTCTCTCAAGTATGGAATGGTCTGCGGACTGAGGTAGCTATAAAGATAAAAAGTAATAGCAGTCTGAGTATTTCAGAGTGTCATTGACGATGATAATCGGACTTTACCTCTCCGTGATTTCTACTCTTAGTTTTTCTGTCTTTGTAGGTTTTGTCTTATTTGTATTAATATCTCTTAGCACGGATATTGTAGATAATTAGCACATACTTAGGTATCGTCCTGCCACCACGGCGATACAAAACATAGGACCTGTAATAATTTTATGTGACTTTAAAATACACGCAGACAGAATTCTCACAGCTAATCGCCCAGATATAAACCACAAAACCAGAATGTACTTTCTTATTGACACGTTCTTGCAAACAGTGGTTGTAATGTCCTGACCAATAAAAGGGAAAGAACCTCTGGTGTCACAGGGGTTACGGTCCCTGCGGAACCGGAAGAGAACGATATAATAAGAAGGGGCGCCAAGCACGCTAGCAGGGTTCGTCTTCACTCTTTCATTAATCATCATGCATCCTGTTGACCCACAATGATGGTAGCCGATGTTTAGCAAGCATCAATTGTCTCCAACACTAAACATTACAGTGGTGTATATTAGAAAACCTATCAAAATTCAAAAATCTTAATCTACAAACTGTAGCCCATTTCCTTGTTTGGACGTAAGTTACGAAACTGATTTTTGGTGTCGTCTTACTCCATGTGGAAATTACTTCAAACCGAAGTACACAATAATTGTTCATAATTTGTTACATCTAATTCTTTCAATATTTTTGACAAAGCTCTTCAGAAGTTTCCAAACGATCTGATAATGGTGGATCTTCAAATTCAGATACCACTATTTTATAATATTTTATAACTTTGTTCTGGTGTGATTTCCCCGTTGGTATCTCGATTTTACATATGCTTATGTAGGTATTTCACTTCCTTTACTACGATGATAGAGCTAGAAATTGAACCTGCACTGTAGATACGACACTCAAGAAGGTATTTCCCCGATCATTATAATATTCACCTGTTAACGTCTAGGGTTATAATAATTTCAGTTGTGGTTGAAGCCATCGGTTTGATGGAAAAGGTCCTTATAAACTTATTGTACAGATTCCTGGTAGCATATGCCGTAAAAATGTGTATACAACAGAAGTCAAATGAAATAATAATAATAATAATAATAATAATAATAATAATAATAATATTTTATGGGATTACACCATCTACACAGACAGAAAAATTGAAGCAAATAGGCCGGACATTATTGTTAAAAACCAGAAAGAAAAAAACTTGCCTATTAATTGATATGGCTTGTCCAGAGGAGTGTAGCATAGTAAACAAGGAATTCGAAAAATTGTCAAAATATAACGACCTGGAAATTGAAATAGAAAAAATGTGGAAATTGAAAACAAGAATCCTTCCAGTGATAGTAGGTGCACTTGGAATGATAAAAAATGGAACAAAACAACACATTGAAAGAATCCCTGGAAAACCCAGCTTAAGAGATATACAAAAAATTTTCTTGTTAAGTACAGCCCACACACTAAGGAGAACTTTGTCTATGTAACACTAGGGATGTTAGGGGAGATAGAAAAAACATGAAATGGAGCCATAATAATACACCACGACCTGCCTTATGTCTTTCCGCAGACTTGGTAGTGCGGCCATAGCAGAAATCGAAATAGGATGAAAAATGACAACATAATAATAATAATTTCAGGAACATAAGCGCATAAGAATATTTAAAATTTGTTGTTCAGACATAAAAAAAGGAGCAGAGACAGGGATTCATGATTCTATATTAGAAGATATTAATATCGATTCATGAATCCCTGTCTCTGTCCCTTTTTTTTATGTCTGAACGACAAATTTGAAATAATTTTTTTTAACTTGCTGTGTATGGATATGTGTTTGGGCTCCTTCCGGTATGTGAAATTTTGTAACATATTTGAATTATTAAATTTTTGTTTTTGAACTTTGCTGATGAAGCGAGAGTTTTTTCGCTGAAATAGCGATTGAACGAAATATAATTTTCGGAATTTATTGATATAATGTACAAATAAAAATAGATAATACTATACAATAATATTATCTATTTTACTATACTGTAAAATAAACAATACTATGTGCATCGAGCCCTTCACCTGGATCATTTTTAATATTGATAAAGTTGATATTAATAGGATCTGATTTTGGGCATTTTATCTATCTATATATCTTCCTTCTTGGGATTTCATATATATATATATTCTAGCATTATAGCCCAGCGTTGCTCGGGTGTAATGAAAGCTTTAAAACTAATCCATGGTCCTGGAGCTCAGACTCTTTGGACTTTGACACGAAAGACTAAAAAGCAATAGTTGTTTCCAGTTAAAGCAAAACCGTAGACTGAAAGAAAAATGAATGGATGTAAGTCAAATTTTGATTTCCTGGTATTAATATCAAATAAGGTTTTTTCGTCGTAAACTGAATTTTGAAGACTAAATAAGTCCTCTGAGTAAATGGCATCATGGCGGAGACTAAGAACTACAATTATATCTACTTAGAGCCAAACCCGAAGCAAAAACTAAAATAAAAGAGCTGAAAAAACACAAACATACAGGTAGATAAACAGACACACACACAAACATCTTGCCTTTTATATATATATATATATATATATATATATATATATATATATATATATATATATTATCGATTTTCTGCACTATTGTAAGAACTGTAACCTTGAAACTTCTGAAAATCGTTTCTTATGTCTTTGTCTATGAGTGTATCAAATTTGATTAAAATCAGACCACTCCTTCTATAACCCGATTTTTTCGATTATCGACTTTCGATATTTATCGGGGGTATCTCGACACAAAACCTAGCTAAGAACACTCGCAGATGCTTATAGTACAACTGTAAATTTTCAAGAAAATTGGTTCAGCCGTTCGGGGTCTATAGGTAACGGACACAGACACACACACACACACACACACACACACACACACACACACACACACATACAGACAAAGTTCCATTTAGAAATACGTTTAGATATATATAAAGAGAGAGAGAGAGCGAGAAAGAGAGAAAGTGAAATACAACATCTACAGCCAAATAAATGTAAAAAAAAATGCTTGTCAGATATAAAAATAAATTTCAACTAAAAATTAGCTATCATCTTAGAAAAAAGTAACCATAGTTAGAACCATTAATTTTAATAAACTCTTTTTTTTTCTTTGTAAAGACAAATTTCAAAAAGTCATGACGATAATAATAAATAATCATCTCTTGCTAATCGCTGAGATGATGTCGGCATTATCTTGGCGGCGGTTTGACTGCTGTTGTTCTTATATATTTCCTAACAGTTCAAATAGATCTTTGTGCCATGTCTAATTGAAAGAAACAACGAAATATGTTTCCTACTGAAAATTAGAGCAGAACTCCCAAAACAAAATCGACACGCTGAATAGTCGTTCAGTGTTTGTGCAAGTTTATAGCTTTCTCATGGTAGACTTGAAAAGATACGATATCGAGAATCCTGAAATAAAAAAAATAGATCTTAATGATGAATAACCGATATAAAACAGTTGTATGTTTGACGAACATGTTCAGGCCTTACAAATACTGTATTTCAACGAATGCAATTTAATATACTACATACAGAGCTGTGACGGTTCAAGATCACAACTATGAGAAGAGACAAGTGCATTCGCATTATATAGAACTGCAAACTGAAAGAGGATAAACAACTCAAATTAAGTCGATTAAGAGAAAGTAGACTGAAACAGAAAGTGAAAAAATTAAAAAGAGGGCTTCACTATTTTTTAGTTTTTTTAGATTCTAGATAATCTAAAAATTGATAAAAAAGAAACTTGTTCATGACTTTGAGTAGAGATTTTCAAAGGGGAAATGGAAGGCTTACTGAGTGGGGGAGAAATCAAAGGTCAAAACACTCAAACGAATCAAAAAAATATTTCAAACGCAACCATTTGATTGTAAAGATAATTGCAAAGATAATGTCGATTCTAAGCCATTAGCTTTGTATTTCTGGTGCTTACTGAATATCTCGCTTCTAAGTACTTTAAGCCCCGCGTCTCTCACCAAACTGAGCAAATCCCCGCGCATTCTGCTTTGATTCGAGTTTGCGTTGGTTTGCACAGAAACTGGGAAAAGCCCAATGTACATTTATAAAGCAACGAAGATTGAAATTAATGCCACGGCTAGAAAGGAAAGCAGAAACTGTGTTCTGGCATGAAGACTTATTAGTTAAGCTACTTACTTTTGGACTATTATCTTATCTTTTTTTTTTAAAATCACAACGTTTTAGCCGTTGTGCTCTGCTGCCTTCATCAGGTGATTTGTCTGGGTAAGTGATGTAATGTGTCTATTGCTTAGTTTTAGATCAGTCCCTCTTAGATTAAATCCATCTAAATACAGCTTTTTTGTTTCCTACCCCCTCACGTTCCGTTCCCAGATTTATACACATGCAGGCGAGTCCACCTCGTCGCTCCGGTTATAACAGTAACCTATCGAGAATTCTGAACTGATATGGATTATCTGTTGATTATTGTGATATATCTTGTGAACTAAGTTCCTGTGAAATCAGTTATTGTTCTTTCTTGATCTACTGATCTATATCCACTACACCACTGTTTCGAAGGACATTATTGGTGTATTTTTGGAGCCTTTTATATTCAGTGTCATTTGGGGGGTTTTGACAACTGTTTATGTTAGTGAGTTCATACCACTTCTTCATAAATTTTAGTATTTATTTCTGAGATGAGTGATTTTCAATATCTTATTATTGTTCTCATGTTGTGTTATTATTGACACAACGTTTTGACCCACATCAGGTGTCTACTGATTGGCCGATATGTTAATTATTGTGATATATCCTGTGAAATCAGTAATTGTTCTTTCTTGTTGGAATTGGTGCGTTACTACCAGTTCCAAGAACTGAACTCATGACCACTAGATGATAGTAACAAGTGTATAACCAACTGCTATATCCATACACTACCGTCCTGTAGTGTATTTTTGGAGCTTTTTTTATATTCAGTGTCAGATGATTTTGACAACTGGTTATGTTAGTGGGTTCGTACCACTTCTTCGGCTAATCGATGAACACCTGATGATGACCAAACGATTCTTGGTCGAAACGTTGTGTCTATAATAATATCTATATCAATCAAGATGAAAACAATAGTTCGAATACCAATATATTGAAACTTACTAATCTCAGAAATTAATAGTAAAAAGTACTGTTCAGTTTTTGTTCGCTCGTTTCCACTGAATACAGGAAGACACTGCTCGATCCAGGGATTGAATTCACAACCCCTATGTCAAATAATTTACGAGCCAACGCTTTAATATTGGGTTAGTTTTTTTGTTTTTTTGTTTTTTTAATCATTTCACCCCGAGCAAGGCGGAAACGCCACTGATGTGCAGGGGGTTACATAAATGTAAAAAGATTAATTAGAAAAGAGTGAGGAGTACAAACTAGTTAGAAAGGAACAATAGAAAGCAGGTGCGATGACAGATACATAGGTGGAGAGAAAGGGAAGGTTATACAGGGTAGGGGAGAGAGCTAGAATCCAGTGGTTAGTAGATGAGTATTGACTTTGCATTTAAATTTCTGGAGGTTGTAGCCGTCAGGAAAGCAAGAATACGGGAGCGAGTTCCACAGGCGGGAAGTGCGAGAGAAGAAGCTGCAGGAGTAGAATTGTCGTCTGCATTTGGCTTAGTTATTCAGGGATTCACTTAGCACAATCTCGTCGGGGGTAGTTTGGGTGACTGATGTGAAAATTACGCTACATTTATATAGACAAACGGACCAGATCTTCCCTTCGGTCACCAAAAACTCCGACTCTTTTCGTCCGTCCCTCTAACATTCTCTATATCAAGACGAGAGTTTTACAACTCCCTAAAAGCTGGTCTGAAATTTCTCTTAGTTATAACGCATTTATATAACTACGTAGGTTCCCGAAAAGTGGAACTTGATCCCGAAAGCATTAATTTATTTATTTTTTCCATTTCCTTTTGGTCAGCGACTGTCCGCTTTGAAAATATTATTTCGCATATTTTATTACTAAATAATAATAAAAACTACAGCGCTCCGAGCCTTGATAAAATCATTCACAACCCACTTTACTTTAAATGTTGTAAGCCGATCGTGGAGGGAAACCATTTTATACGTCTGCAGCGATGGCTTTTTCCCATATCCAAGAATCTTTGTTTATTGCTTTATTTATGGTGGCGTTGATGACTAAGCAAACCGATTCTTAAATTGAAGAGCCAATGGTATTGACTGCTTAGTAATGTTGGTGGAGGACGAGGTCGATTTTGTCCAGCCTTTCTCTCTTGTCGTTTGATTTCTTTTTCTCAGTGACTTGTTTTGAGTTTATCTTCGTAGATAGCAACCCGTGGTATTTTCCATTAAGTGGTCTCGGTAGGATGTGCGTTGTGGTGCAGTGGATATCGGCTTGGAACGAGAAATCGAGGATCCAAGTTTGAATTCAAGTTGAATCCCTTGCATTATTTATGCATAAATACCATTGGGGATAGTATTAATCCGTCTCTTCCCTCCAGTTATGGGTTAAATAAAAGGACAGATTGGGTTCTATAGCTTTGGTCGGCAACCAGTCTACCACAGAAAGCAATGGCAACCTACTGCGGGATAATCTTCTGCCCAGTCAGTCATGTCTCTTTGGAGATATGATTACCAAAGCGTGTATCATGTATGGGACTTAACTGAGTAACTGACTGACTGACTGATCTCGGTGAATAAGACTTGACGTGTTCCATTGTCGCTACACGTTCTTACCATTGTAGAGGGTGTGTCATGATCAACGATTCGATACTTAATACTATGTAACTCATAGTTATAAGCGTCAGTAAAACAATATATATATATGTGTGTGTGTGTGTGTGTGTGTGTGTGTGTGTGTGTGTGTGTGTGTGTGTGTGACGTAGTCAACGCTCTACCTTAAGACCTACAAGATATCACAATCTATGAAAATGACATCTCTTTTTTATTGGTAACACGATCCAAAATTTTGCGAATCTTTCCAAAATAAATCTGAAACGATATTGACGATTTAGAATGTAGATATTGCAGTTAATGGGAAAACATAAACGCGAAAAATATCAACATTGTCCTTAAAAAACTTGATGATCTATCAAAACCTAACTTTGTGACTATTTTAAGCAAATCTTAGTGAAGCCATACAAAAAATAAATTGTAGGATGTGAAAGTTGAGGAAAGAAGTGATTCGAAAAGAGTTGTATAAATATTTTTAAAACTGAAAATCCGAGAAAGATTCGAAAGTATTCAAAATCCACCAATCCTAAATTTATCCAAGGAGATTTTATTTTTTTAGGAAAATTATTCATTTGATCTCAAGTGAAAGTCACTAATTACAATTGATGTAAAAATATAGTAAGCTTAAAGATTCGTTATAATTCGGAAAATATTTTCATGGAAACTGATCTTGCAACAGACGCAAAATTTTAATTCTTGTTATAATACCCGTCGCTGCTCGGCGGCTAATTTTGTCTTAATAAAAAGCAAAAAAAAAAAAATAACACTTCATTTTATTGGTATAAAGTATCAATCTAACAGAAGTAACTACGCATTAACCTTCTGATTAGTTATATAGAGTTTTAGAGTTTGAGTTTTGTTTAACGGCATATCAAACTCTCTGGGTTATTTAATGCCAGAAAGGCGGGTTTTAAGGCATTTTTTAATGTTCGGTTATAGTAAGAAGGTTGATTTAGTCAGATTTTGATGATTTTTTTTTTGTTTTCTTTTTTAGAAAACTGAATATGGCTTCTACTTTTGTATTCAAAAATGTATTGCTGCTAATTCTTTTTCTTTCACAAGTTTATCATGGCAATTGTTGCGGATTCTTGTTTAGAAAACCACGCAATATAATAATAACAAAAACGGATAAAAGAGGAAAAATTTAATTATATTGAATAAATGTTAAACAACCTGTACACAGTTAATAGATTCAGGAATACTTGTTAGTAGGAGTCAAATATATGCAAGAGGTATGTCCGGGTAGTAGTCTATATTCTTGCTGACCAACGAGCGGCGGTTCAACTGCTCTGACAAACACCAACTCTAACAACAACAACAACCGTTCTTTTTAGGAAGGATTATTTGTATACCATGGAAGAGTCCATAGAGTGTGTGACTCCCCAACAGCAATAATTTTTTTCCTTAAAAAATGTCTTGTTGGAAATATTTCTCTTTCAAAAGTGTATATTTTTCTATAAAAGTCTATTTTTAAAATTTCATAGTGTTTTAAACCCAGTTTGGAGGCTAACTTGCTGGGACCCTAACTGGTGCTACCACTCCATGTCAGGATGGACCTGGAAACAACAGCAATTAAGAGGTGGTTCCATGCTTCCCAAAAGCTCTCAATCAGAGGCCGTGTTGCCGGATGCAGTTTACCGTCATACCGAGGACCATGATTAGATATAGTTTCTTAAGCTTTATTTTTACTTTTCATGGCCGTCAGGGCTAATCTACGCCTTCTTTACATAGCGTATAAGACTCCCCAGCTTTTAGGCTATCAACATGGAAAGTTTGAAATCTATCCACTAGTCTATAGCAGACACAGATATATTTTTTTATTATCTTGAATTATATATTTGTATTTAATCAGTTTTTACACAATTAGTAACTGGTGGGATTCACTGGATATCAAGCATCAGTAAATGTTCACCTCATTACTCCAGTAGCTCCTAATAACCAAATGCAGCCACCACATCTCTCAGCTTCTTTTCTCGCACTTCTCGCCTGTAGAACTCCCTTCCGTATCCTTGCTTCCCTAACAGCAAGAGTTTAAATGCAACATCAATTGACATCTCTTATCCCCTTGACTGCTATCTTAACTTATCCTTTCCCCAAACTCTCTGTATCTTGTTCTTCTTTCTTTTCATTGTCTTGCGTAACTCTCTTGGCTCCCATCCTTCTCTTATCTTTTCCCTCCAACCCCCCTGTATCTTTTTCTTCTCCCTTCTCACGCAACTCTCACATAACTCTCTTCACATCAGAATTCCCATCCTTCTCTTATCCATTCTGACACCCCCTGTAACCGGTACCTCTTTTCCTTCTCTCTCCTCTTATGTAACCTCTCCCTATCCGCTTATGTAGCCTCCTGCGCACCAGTGGCAGTACTGCCTTGCTTGGGGTGAAAATATAAATAAAATTCAAAATAAAATACTAATTTCTATTAATTATAGTCAAGAACAATTCTATAAAGATCCAATTATATTAACAAAATTCACAGGCCGCAGCTAGATAGAAAATATAAATTATGTGTTGTTTCGTATTGTAATAAGTAAATACCGGGAGGTTGTCAAAAAGTTATTGGTCTGACCAAGAAGCCTCTCTAAAACCAATCTTCTGTTTGGTCTTTAAGCTAAATTCTCTGAAGACGAGGAGTCGAACATTGAAGTCTTCATCATTTGCTCATATTGACGAATGAATTAAAAATAGGTAATAAGGGAGGTTATAAATTTGTAACTGTAAAAGCGAGTGAGCTTTGCCCGTGGAAATCTGTGTTATATCCACAAATCCAAATCTGCCCTAGAAAGTAAGGTCCTCTTTTCAAAATGAATCGCGCAGAAGACGATACCCAATCGTCATGAAAATAGAAATCAATAGCAATAGATTTTAGCAGAAAAAAGGTGGAAAAATTATAAGTTCTGCTAGAAAACCGAAAAAAAGAAAAGAATTATCTTATAGTTTTAGCAGACGATAATATAAAATTGGAACAATATCTTGAACTGGCCAATAATTTTCTTTTAAAAAAGCATGAAGGTAAGCGTTGTTCCCATAATTATTAAAGCGCTTGGAGCAGTCCTGAAGAGCCTTGTAAAACAGTTGGAATAATTGGAAATTCTAGCATGACTGTAAATCGCTGCTATCCAACACGCGGCCAGCGGACCATATGCAGCATGCGCATCACATGTGGTCTGCAAAACAATTTATTGAGGCCTGCAACCAAGGCTGATTTGAAATGACATCTTTCGATTTCGATGCCAGGGTGATCTTTATAGGTTGTCGTGGATTAAATTTAAACCCGATTTGCTTCTGCATTTTTTTTTCATCAAAATTTCACAGGCTAAATAAACGATATTATTTTTATGGTTAATATAATATTTTTTTCTGATAATTAGATTTTCGTAGGCTGTGTGTTGAGGTATACCTTTATCAGACAACGCAAGACCACTGTTTGAAATTACACACTTCTCATTAAATTTTGTTTGTTCTAGTAAATAAAACGGCTGCGTTTGGTAATCGCATAAAATAGCTAAAATTCTTGCAGTTTAGAGATGGTTCTAAGACTAGAACTTGAAATATACTAAGAAGAGTTGATTAACATTTAGTAAGACTAAATCTATCTCAGCTTACCCATTTTCCTCTGTGACATTAGAACAAATTTCATTATTTATATTATTCAGACTATTGTCCTCATCTTTGTTGCAAATTCCTATCACCTGAAGAAGGCTGGAGCGTACAACGGCTAAAACGTCGTATAAATGGCAACAAAGATGAGGACAATAGTCCAAATAAAATAAATACTGTAAATACTACCTCATCTCAGGAATATAGACAAATAACAAATATTATGTTCTCCTAATATTTCCCAGATTCCAAATTATGAATTCTTGCTACGTTTATTTAAAATACTATTAGATACCCAACTTTTCATATTGTTATCAAAATTCATACCACGTATTTAGACTGTATGAATTCCAAAGTAAACCATCCATTAGAAAACAAGGGTGAAATTATGAATGTCATATCCAAAAACATGCAATAACTTAATGCCATTTAGGTTATTGCATGTATTGCATCCTTATATCAACTGGACAGGCAAGAAAGATGAGGCCAGACAGAGGTCAAATGAAAAAAAATTAGGAAACCCGTATAAACCACTACTCTTCCCTTTTACTGTTACTGTTTCTGCTGCTAACGAACCCAAAAACACAAGTGCAATATGCAAAAATGCATTGCGAGGTTCAAAGTGTGTCAATATACTACGAAATAATGCTAGAATAATTTTTCTGTAGAAATATAGTCAACTAGGCTACATAGAACGATTAATAATTCTTTAACGCCTACTTAATTTAAATTTCTCAATTTGATTTCATTAATCTCATTATTAGTTATCAACAGAGTTTATTAGTTTTCAACAAAAAGTTACCACTGCTTCCGGAGTTTCACACTTGATATCTCCGCAGAATCACTGCGATCGTTGGATGAAATCCCCATAGAAATCTGGTTAGCTTCCAGATTACTAATGTCTACGATGGTTGCGAAGATCAAAAACAGAAGAAAATGACGACGCCAAGAATATCACATTTTTGATAGTGGCAAGAAAGAATGTGACCTATCGGCTAACCGATAGGTCGGTTATAACAATCAGAATTCAAACTTGACTATCTGATTTCTCATTCAAAACCTCGAACTATTTACAACTGCACATCTAGTAGTAAATATATCTTACTTTAACTTATCAAATGTGTTCTTGTCGGCGTCACTGTCATCGAATAATTCAAGAATGCCCAGAGCTAAGACAACCAATATATTTTATCGTTCATCCGAATTGATTTGATTTGACTGATTCGTTTTTTACGGCTTATCAAATTTTTGGTGGTTATTTAAAGCCAGAAAATGTTTGTATAATTTTTTTATTTTTTTTTTATTTTTAGATAATAATGATTTAGTGATACAAATTTTACTAATTAGCCAGAAGCTAGAGGAGAAAAAATTGAACCATAAATTTCTCCAATTGTATTTGTGCGTAAGAGAATATAACGTACACAACTGGAATTGAAACATGGCTCTCCCATTAAAAATTCTGAAACCCTATCCATTACATCACTCGCACATCCACGATTAAGGCACCGTATTTTTCCAAGCAGTTACTCATCTAGATACCGACAAGACTCGACGATATTTAGCATTGCTAGTCGTACTGGAATCAGTGTGATATAATCGCAAACTAACTACATCAGAACCATATTCATAACTTATCAGTTCGCTTGTTGTTTTCTAAAACTGTTTTACTTGATGGGCATGATTTACCGCCTTTCAAATTCAAATGAACGGACTGAAACCATCTTTTCTTGGTCAAAAATCTACCCAGGATATCCTTATTCAAGTAATCTCTTTTAATAGATATTTTAATCTGGACTGCGAGTATTCTAGGATGAATAATTTCATTTGACTATTTGATAAGAGAGATGGTTAAAATAAGTATGTTCTAGGTGGATCTTTCTCCCAAAAAGAATAATCGTTCCTACCGTCTGTTCAAAATTCAAAGGTATGTAAATACTAAATTAGACCTCATTTTGTGTTAGTTGTGTTAGCTAAACCACCTTTCTCAGCTTTGTTATCCATAAAAAATAGACATATACACCGTTTTGTTTATAAGAAACTTTATGTCCTTGATATGACGACAAACTACATCCAGCATAAAGTCGGGGGTTTTTGAGTCACATGGAACAACCTTTTAATTTCTGCTGTTCTCAGGTCTACCCTGACCCGGAGTGGTAGCACATGTTAGGTCTCATCTATGGGCTAATAGCTAACTCCCAAACTGGGGTCAAACCACTATGAAAGTAAGAATATTTTAATCGTAAAAATATCAGCAATATATATATGCTGCTAAAAAAAACTTTAGAATTTTGAAAAGTATTCTCTGTGTTTTATTTTTGCGCACCTTGCTTGAGTGGCTACTTAATATTATATGCCTGTGTCTAATAAGCCGAAAAGAAAGATATTTCAACGTAATTTTACTTGTAGAATTGTTAGAAATTTTCTTAAGAGCATAAAATAACATATTTAATAACACTGTTTTATTTAAACTTACATTTTTCTTTTATTTTATTTTATTTCTTTTTCTTTCTTGAGTTGCTTAAGTCACAGTGACGTCAGCAATGGAGTTCCTTAAGATTTGAGTATATTCGCTTATAGACATGCAGCATATTTTTAATAGTGTACTTTCTAGCCAAAAACTAAACTTAAGTCTTCGTCGCCATATTTTCATTTTTGTATTGTTACCCTTCCATTTGTAATATGAACAATTATCACCAGGAGCGGCCACAAAAGTTAACCTCTCGGCGACGTTTATTAACTTTTAAAATCTCTACAAAACTTTGTTTGTTTCCGTAATAAAAATTAAGTATATCTTGTTTTCTCCAGAATTTTGTCACTTTAAATTAATGTGATTCAAGAGTTCATGATGCGATGATTTTCAGTAGGTCCGGTGCATACAACCCCCAAACCTCTCCCCAAAAAGAGACTGGGGACATGTTTAGTGCCTCTACGCAGAGGTTTGCGACACTCGCTATCTTATCAATATTTGTTTTTCTACCTATATTAGATACGTTACAAATTAAACGAGACAAAATTGACAAAAGGATAAAAACTTTTCGGATTTTTACGTCATTCTTGGGCCTTATTTTCGTCCAAATCCATGAATTTGTGTTGCTTATGCTATGTTTCGAGAAAACGCAATATAAAAATTCACTATTTTTTATCCATAATGCTAAATGTGCTAAAATTATTTAACTTATTAACAAAAAACTCGAGCTGATGTTAAAATTGTCGAAAAACATTGTTGATTTATTTAAGATGAAATGATCTAATATTTTAATTTGTATTTAGATACATTGTATTTACTTTCAATTTTTCTAGCTGAACTGTTCAATTATATTGAATATGATGCATTATTGTACACAATTAGGTGAAAATAAAATGTGTATTTGATATGAATACTTTACCTTATGTAAAAGGAGATGTAGTAGAGTGGGTATCCTCCATATCATAGATTCGGGGATGGACACCAAGTTGAGAGCTGATGCCATCTGGAAGGTCGTTGATGAAAATTAAGAAGAGATTAGGGCCATGAATAGAGCCCTAGGGACATATGCGTTAGTACGAATGGATCTGAAAGAGTGGCCGTTCAAGACAACGTTCATTCTGCGAATAGATACGAAAGATTGAATCAGTTCAAAAATTCGTTCCAGCAAATGTCATAAAGAAATGAGCTGAGTTCTGTTGTTTCAAAGATCAACAATAAATGACTTGTTGTGCCTTGCTTTGTTGAAAATACTCTTCTGTAGTTCCTGATTATGAGAACTCAAGATAGACATCTGATCCCTCGACTTATCGACATATTAGTCTTTTGCTTCTTGTAAAGGAATAGTGTCTCGAATAAACACTGAATTGGTTAAGCATCTTCCCTCGCCGGATCTTCTCTAGTCCAAATTCCGATGTGTTAACGTTTATATAATTTTTTTCAAGTTTTAAATAAGGCTGGTGAAACTCAGAGCGTTGCTTTAAACATATTGGAGGCACGTGACAATTGGAGAGTTGTGGTTTTTATGGTTATATTTTGGATTTGATTCACAGATTTCTATCCTCAGATCAACTCTTTCCCTAATTGTTATTGTTGTGGGGTTCTCCCTTTTCATAAACATGAACTCATCCAGAGTATACTTATACTACAGCTATAGAAGCGAGACGGGAGAATATTGCGTTATCACGCGGAGATTCCTTTGATAGTCTCAGCTCTCTGCCTTTGGATGGGAGAGCATTAACCCAGTCGTGGCTCCGCCAAAGGGTAGAGTCACGACTGGGCAAAATTAGACAGATATTTTTGGCTGGGTTGTATGTCCCGGAGGACTCGCGTTAAAAAGGCCTTGTTCCACATTTTGCTCTAGTGGGAGAGTAAATAAAAACAGAATACCGCGTTGTCACAGAGAGTTAACCGGAGAATACGAGAGTCCAGAAAGAGAGATTAGCAGTCAGTACACGGTAGTTCATAGTAGCTCTGTGCTCCACTCATCGAGAAGATTATTACAGAGTACCCGTCAGATTCCGATGCGGTCATACTCAATATACTACGGCTTCACCTCCAGAGACTTGTACATATACTTTTTACTAACCCGTATTCCTGGACTACTAATCTTCATTCAAGTCTGTATCCTTACGTTAATACACTTGTTTCCATCTCAATTACTGGTTGTTGTTCATCTATTGGTGCGGACCCCATTCACGAGATCCACAACAACTTGGCGACAAGACTCGAAAGAACTCACACAGAGAACAACAAAAAAACCCATATTACCACACGAGTCGACGCAACAATTGAAACAACTCTTGCAGAAATTAAAAGGAAGATCTGGTCGAATAACAACTTGGTAACGAAGATTTGCAAGCATGCGAGAAGCAAAAAGAAAGACCGGAAATAGAAATTGGCAAACCACGTCGTACAACAATTAAGCGACGACTCAGAGATTAATAAAGAACTATTCGTCACAATTAATGACGAACATAAAGGAACGTACAAAAAGACCAGAGAAAAATCGCTTAAGACTAGCGGCAAAAAAATTACATAAGAGATAGAAAGAAACATTCGTCACTCCCTACTAAAGGTATTTGAAAGTCAATATTTTTTCTCTTCGAGCAAGTCACCACGACTAAATAAGAAAAAAAATTATTACACAACAATCAAAACAGGAAAATCTTTTACAAGATTTAATACAAAAATCAGCGGTAAAAAGTGAAACCCCTCATTGAAGCAAAGCAAAAAAATGGAAACTTTCAAAAAGCAATACTGGAGATTATAAGTGAGGAGAGACAACTAAAATGGAGGAAAATTTAATTGAAACAGTTAAAATTAGAGAAAAAACAGATGGAAGCACAAAGAATAAATAGGGACAAATACAACTCCAGAAATTACTATTAAAAGTGACAGTTAACACATAAGAAAAGAAAATTGAAATAGAGGTGCCTTTTCCCAAGACGTAGTTTGGAACACAATAGAAACATTTAATTACTCTCTAGAAGACGATAAAAATTTCGGGGACTATTTCAGACGTCATGAAGACATTTTCAACATAGATTGCCAAAATTGGACGGAAGCGAAAAAACATGTTTATTACTCAGGAAATTGGGAATAGAGAAATACACAAAATTTGTGGACGATATTTTACCGAAAAAAAAACAAACGATTTGACGTCTGACGAGGCAGTTATATGCCTTACGGAGCTCTTCAGTCTAAAGACTTCACTCTTTCGCAAAAGATGGAAATGCCTCAACCTCGTAAAAATCGAAAATGAGGACTACTCAACGTTTGCCGCAATTGTTAACAAACATTGCGATGATTTTAAATTGGCAGAATTGACTCCGGACAATTTTAAGTGTCTTATTTTCGTACAAGGATTAGTCTCGGCAAAGGACAGCGAAATGCGTGAAAGTATGCTTACGAAGCTTCAAAACGAGCCTGGATTAACGCTACAAAAATTGTCAGAAGACTGTCAAAAATGTTTGAATATCAAAAAAGACTCTAAGAATATCGAGGAATCGGGAGTAGCAGACATACGTAAGTTGAACAAAAATTTACGATTTTCACCCTCCTCGAAAGAAAAACAAAAATTTAATGATAAAGAAAAAATTACAAGATATAAGGCGATTAATGACAGAGATCAAATCAAAAATACCCCCCATCTGCATGTTACAGATATGGTGGATTCCACTGGAATAATGACTGTCGATTTAAATACAAGAACTGTTTAGCTAAATGGGATATAAGGCTTCTCAATTCCAAAATAAAAGACGCACTAGTAGGGTAAGAACTACTAGAATGGACTGCGAAGACAAACTAAACACAAGAAAATACGTAGAACTCGAAATTTTAAATAAGAAGTTAAAATTACAGTTAGATTCAGGATCGGATCTAACTATAATTAATCTACAAACATGGAGGATACTAAATAGACCGGCTATGATGCATACACAGAAAATCGCCAATTTTATTACAGGGAAGTGTATAAGTTTTGAAGTATAAGTAATTCTAAAAGTAAAATTCCATGGAAAAACGAAAAATTTGAAAATATTTGTAATAAAAGACAGAAAAGTTGGTGGGCACACACTGGATGTAACATTTTGACATAATGGATTTACCCATTAGCTCATTTTGTAAGAAATAGAGTGCGAGCCGTCAGAAGCTACAAAGTTAAAAGAAGAACTACACAGTGAATTCCCCGAAGTATTCTCGAGCAGTTTGGGAAAATGTAATAAGTTTGCAGCTAAAATCGAACTAAAGCAAAATGTTCAGCTAGGATTCAAGAAAAAGCGAAACGTGCCTTTCGCAACCATAGAAAAAATTAACAAAAATAAAATATAAAAATAAAAACCTGCATACATCTATATTGCCTAAAAGATCCTTCAAACCAGGCGAACGTGTCTATTTCAGAATGTTCAGGAACAATATTGCATACTGGGAACCAGGCACGATAATAAGCAGACTGGGGAATATTCTGTACACGATCCAAGGCAAAAAAGTCACTCACAGGAGTCATATCAATCAGATACAAAAAAGACGTGTAGAGGAGCCAAGCTAGTTGCCTTCGGAAAATGAAGACTCGCTGGAGGTGATTTTTGAAGCATTTGAAATTCAAAGACCGAAGTAGCTACGGAGATTAAAAGAACAAGAAGGAAAAGAAAATACACAAAACCACTAATAATAGACCATAAGCGAAATAATACTAAGTCCCACCAAAAAAGAAATTAGGGAGGGGGTGTTGTGGGGTTCTCCCTTTTCATAAAGATGAACTAGTTCAGAATATACTTATACTATAGCTATGGAAGCGAGACAGGAGAATACCGCGTTGTCACAGAGAGTTAACCGGAGAATACGAGAGTCCAGAGAGAGATTAGCAGTCGGAACACAGTAGCTCATAGTAGCTCTGTGCTCTACTAATCGAGAAGATTATTACGCAGTACCCGTCAGATTCCGACGCGGAGATGCTCAATATACTACGGCTTCATCTCCAAAGACTTTCTCTGTGTGAGTTCTTTCGAGTCTTGTCGCCAAATTGTTGTGATCGACGTGACTCTCGATTTCTTGTTGCCACTGACAATTCTCGATCTCATCAGTTCTCAACTCTGTATCTATGTCGATGACATTTCTTTTTACTTTTGTCTTAATTTTAAATTTGATAGGCTCCATAAAATCAAAGTGGCTGCGGATTACGAAAACGTGTTTTAATCTGTTGCTGATTAGAGCAAAATGTGACTTGTTAATTTTCACATCTCCAAAGCTAAGCATCTTTCTTTTAATTGTGTTCGGGAGTTAATTTTTACTTTCATTCTGATGCTAACCTCCAGGAGAGTAACACATTGCTCCTTCTCGGTTTAACAATTCTACTGATATGATTTAGAATCATTATATCGAGGCAATTGCAAAGTCCGCAGATAAGAAAGTTCATTCACTGTGCCATTCTAAATACTTTTTTGCGCACGAATCCGTCTTGAATATTTATAAGTCTACCATTCGTCTGTCCATTGAATATTGTTGCCACATCTAGCTGCTGTTTCAGCCATCTGTCTTGAGAATCTGAAAAAAAATCCAAAATGTATCTGAAATATTATCGGTCGTGATCTGGTATATTGGGTTCAATCATATACCCAAGGTCATAACGTAGTTTCCCTGCACCTTTACAAAACCTTTTTATAGCAATTGTTCTGATTAGCTTTCGTATTTCAACTTCGTGAATTTAACCATAATATTTTTATTCGACAAAACGTCTTTTATCGAGATAAAGTTAATTCACATAAAGCATGCCAAAGTTATTTAATTAACTTTATCGTAAAGAAATTTTGAATAAGGACAGAAAAAATTAAATTCAAGCGTTTCATCACATTCAGCATTTTCTGTTGGTACATGATCATAACAGACGATTGCGTCTTTATATCTCCCTTCGATCTATGTTCATCTTTCTGTAGAACCACATTTCTGTTGCTTCAAGTGTTCTCTTCATATTTAAGGAAATTGTCCAGCACAATCTGCCATACAGGAGATCAGTCAGTCAGTTAAGTGCCATATGTGAAACACGCTTGGGCAATCATGTCTCCAAAGAGACATGACTAACTGGGCAGAAGATTATCCCGCAGTAGGTTGCCATTGCTTTCTGCGGTAGACTGATTGCCAGCCAAGGCTATAGAACCCAATCTGTCCTGTTATTTAACCCATAACTGGAAGAAAGAGACGGATTAATACCTCTCCCAAGGGTATTTGCGCTTAAGTGAATGCAATGAATTCAACTGGAATTCGAAATCGACTCCCCGATTTCTCGTTCCGAGCCGATATCCAATGCACCACAATCAGATATTATATAACTGCTTAGTACACTTTTCCTTGTTTCTAGCAAAGACTTTCTATTTCTTAGTACTCTGCTTAGCTTTTAGAACGTAACTTTGAATATCCCTATAAATTTCAGTGTCACACTCAACGTCCTCAGTTAAAGTTAGTCAGTTAATTAAGTGCCATACGTGTTACACGCTTAGACGATCATGTCTCGAAAAAGACATGACTGACTGGGCAGAACATTATCCCGCAGTAGGTTGCCATTACTTTCTGCAGTAAACTGGTTGCCAACAAAGGCTATAGACTAACGTGACACCAGCCCAGCCTTTGCTTTCTATGTCCTGTTTCCCGGTGAGCTGAAGGGACGACCGCTATTCGCCACGTTGTGAATCTTTGATCCGAATGGCGGTTTCCGGGCCCCTCAGAACGGTCCGATGATAAAGGATGAAATGGCTGGGGTCTACGCTGAAAGAAAATCACTATTCGTGCAGAAAAGGGTTCCGGCCACAACTGCAAGGATATAAAAAAAAAGCAACACTGCCAGTTCCTGTACAAAGAGTCTTTCAAGACTACTGCCTTTACGTCGCTACTTAAGAATTTACAAGAATACAAATGTTTTAACGAGATTCCCTCGTCTGGGTCGAAAAAGTGACAAAGAGAAAAAAAAGGCGTCTTCACTGATCTAAGGTGGGTAATTTCTTTATTCTTCACCTATTCACGATACATAGCAGTTTCTCTTCTCTGTTTTGTTGATAGAGTTAGATTTGTACAGGCGTTATCTGTCTCTTAGCCGGATCAGTTTCTTGGGTACCTGACAACCACTTAGCTAATTCACCCAAATGTTTTCGCCGCGTTCTGTCGATCTCTCGTCTCTACTCGATCTCTATCGGCCTGCGCCCAACTCTCTGCCGGTCTGCAGTGTGCAGACCACTTATATAGAGCGGGGTGAGACTAAACAATGTTTAGGCACCTCCCACTAATTTTAATATGGAAATCGCTTTGCCCACCATGGACGCTCGCCTAATCTCCGGGTCTCCGCGGGAGACTATTTCTCAAGTGGTGCTAAAAATGAATTTGAAATTCCCCGTGGTCTTTTTGCAGACAACTTCTACTTGAGTTTTGTCAAAACTGCTTATCTCGTCTGCGGACTTGGCCAGACTTTGGTCTTTCAGACTACACAGAATACAATTTCGCCATTTTCCATACTTTTTACGATAATCACCATTGATTATAAACTTTACTTAATGAACCTGTCCTTTAATCATTCGGGAACTATTTTACCTAATTAATAAATTACTCAACCCCAGAAATAATTATTTTAAAAAAAACAGAAAAAACTTATCTGTCACTTTACTCCAGGATATCTTTTATCCAACTAATAATACCTCTCTCTCTCTCTCTCTCTCTCTCTCTCTCTCTCTCTCTCAACAGAACCCCATCTGGAGGGGATTAATATTTTTCCCAAGGGTATTTGAGAGTAAGTGAATGCAGTTAAAACACATCCCAAGTATTTAAGTTCCGCATTTGTTTGATTTTTAAGATCTCTGATTAGCACTTCGCCCTTCGCCTAACAACCATGCATTTTGTCTTCTTGCAGTTGATATAGGATGCATAAAATCCAAGGACAGAACTCTGATAGCAAAGAAAGAAAAAATACGTCAGAAATGGAATGAATATATCGGAGAAAACTCCCACAACCAGAAAATAACAATCAATACACAGAAATATAAACGGATCGGATTTATTAAAATCTGGAATCAAATATGGATTAGCTAAATTTAAATTTTACCCATAGCTGGGCGAAGAGATGGATTCATACCTTTCCCATTGGTATTAGTATATAAGTGAATGAAATAAACTTAGCTGAAACTCGAACTCAGCACGCCGCTTCTTCAATCCGTGCCGCAATCCATCACACCACCGTACCTCCTCCACGCATGTGTAAGTAATGAAACTTTTTCAGTCCATAGATTTTTCAACTTCTCAGATTGAATATTTATTTATTTATTTCAATGAAGTTAAAAGATAAACTATAATCCCTTTCACAGTGACAATAAAATTACCGATAAAATGCAGCCGTAACTTCTACTCCAACAGTTTCTTTCCTCGCACTTCCCGACTGTGGAATTCTCTTCCAAACGATTGCTTCCCCGACGGCTACAATCTCCAGGAGTTTAAATGTAAGGTCAATACACACCTCCTAACACACTAACCTGCTCCCATTCTATCAAGCACTCTTCCCATCTGCCCGACCCTCATCCTCGCTATCCTTACTCATCTGTCACCTTTCTCCTGACATTCCCTATGTCTATCCACTCCTTCTCTTTACCATCCCCTATGTAGCCCCATGCGCAATAGTGGCAGTGGAATGCCTTGCTTGGGGTTAGATGATTAAAAAAAAAACAAAAAAAAAAAACAACTTCTGACTTCAACTCCCTTGTTGTAGCGCTAAGGTCACTTTGTGAAGGCCCTATGGAAGTCATTCAAAGTGAAGGTGTTCAAAACAATTGTCACAACCTCTTTCATCTTCTTGTTGTCTTCAAAACGACAGCTTGGGAAACAAGCAAAAGTTACAGGGATCAAGGTCGGGACTGTAAGAAAGGTGAGAGAATTTTAGGCCCGCCTGCCACAAAACCTTTATTGCATAGCTAGCTTCCGAATTGTACTGACTATATTCTTCAAATTAGTTATCTGTGACAAGTACAGACGCGTTCCCAATACATTTTCTTCTAATACATTATTTTCCCTTTTTGTCAGACTGGCATTTATTAAGTCAAAATGGTTGCCAGATGTGTTACAGTCAAATATCAATACTTTCAATGTGCAGTTATAAAACATATCTCTGTAATTCTAATGTAATATTTTTCTAGTTGTTTTTAATCATTTAATCCCAAGCAAAGCAATAAAGTCACGAAGATACAAGGGGGTTACTTAGTGTGAAGTAATATGAGAAAAAGAGAACATTATTAAGGAGAAAGAGTAACAAAAGAACAGGAATCAAGAAGTCAGAATATAACAATTGAAGTTGCATTTAAATTTTTAAAGATCAACGTTGGCTAGAAAGAAAGAAACCGGAGGAGAGTTCCACAAGTGAGAAGTACGAGAGAAGAAGCAATTAGCATTGAACCTATGTTTCTAGAAATTTTTACTTGGGGCATTCTGAGCGCGTAGGACAATACTCTGTGCTGAACATGGAGCCTTAAACCTAACCTAGTGCTGTGTTTGTCATGCTTGACTGCTGCTGCTGTTGAAGACTTGCTGTCATGTCTCTTTCTTTCTTTCTTCATTTATTTATTTATCTATTTATTTATAAGTCGTTCCAATATCGCATTCATTTCTATGTTAGGCCTACAAAGGAGGTTTACATAGTCTGGCATAGTCTGAATGCAAATAATATAAATAATGATAACTCATCCTCGAAATTTGAACAGAAATTTTCGATTTCTTTTTCAGAAAATGAACGATCACCAGTGGAATGGGCGCCAATATAAAAAGAAGAAACTAAATAAGTTCATTCTTTACATTTTTGCTGTTGCACCCAACTAAAAAAAAAGATTTGCATTTCTCAAACATTAACGAAAACTTCTTTGCATTCTACAAACGTTTACCTTTGAGTCTAGACAGTGAAATGTATATTGATTGCAATTACTTGGAGGAGGTGTGCCAGTTTATACGCACGCAAACACACACACACAGACATTCATACACACAAGCACACACACACAAACACGCACAGACAAACATACACACACATAGACACACATAGTCATTTACTTAGAGACAAATGAAATTTTGAAAGCATTAGCGAACACACATTATTACAAACAAGCAAATATAGACTAATAGAATTACAGACAAAAGTGAAAGTAAAAAAAGAAGAGAAAAAAGGGCAAAAATAAACGAATACAAATACAAGGATATGCAGACGCAAACTGGTCCGGAAAATAGAAAGGATTTAAAAAGCAAAAATCTAAAAACAGTCAAATGTCGATCGGTCGAACGTTCATTCGCATAAAGAATCACTCCAAATGTGTGTGTGTGTGTGTTTGTGTGAAATGTGCATGTATATAAATATAGATATATATCTATATGCAATTTGTTATATATATTATATTATTTATATATTGCATATGTGCGGCACTTATTTGAAAGCGCTCACTATCAGTGATAGAGCTAGCATATTCAGTTAGATAGGTGTGACGATCGCAAGAGCGTAAAACCCAGGGTCACAAACTCACACCTGACTAACAATATATATATATATATATATATATATATATATATATATTGGGGATATATATATAGATACTGAAGAGACTGAGATAGATATTAAAGAGACTAGGATAGATATTGAAAAGACTAGGATATATATTGAAAAGATTAGGATAGATAGATAGATAGATAGATAGATAGATAGATAGATAGATAGATAGATAGATAGATTAGTTTTGGTGAATTACTAATTGACTCATTTCGCGTCCGCCTTGAGATGGTCGCCACCGCCGCCGCCGGTTAATTTGAAAAATAAAGTAGTATGTAACTCAAACTGTTGCGAAATAAACTATCAAGTTTCTACATATACAACTTTTGTTTTTATTGCCTATTTCGTTTTCTTTTTGTCAAATGTCGTATTTTGCTGCAACACCCTGTATATATATATATATATGTGTGTGTGTGTGTGTGTGTGTGTGTGTGTGTGTGTGTGTGTGTGTGCTTATCATTTCAAGCAAGGCAGTTTTACTGCCACTGGTGTGCAGGGGTTTACATATGTGGAAGGTGATGAGAAAGGGCGACATGCTATAGGGAGTGTCAGGAATTAGGTAAGAGAAGGATGAGAATACTGGTGTGGTAAGAGTGGGGTGGACGGAGAAAAAACACGAGGGAAAGGATGCGAGTTAGTGAGATAGAAGATGACTATTGACCTTACATTTAAATTCTTGGAGATTGTAGAAATTGCAGTTACATTTTATTGGTTTTACAGTAAAAGGGTGGGACCTAGTTGCTAGTCTAGTAGCTAATAGCTTGATTAAATTCCTGCATTGGGGGCTCCAGTGAGATAAGTTTATTGGGGCAGAAGCCGTGAAAGTATTTGTAGAAGTGACACAGGGAAGCCACATTACGCCGGTGAGAAAGTGACTGCATCTGAACCGCTAAGTCGGGATCGATCACATTACAGAATCTTCTTCGGATTTTGTCAAGAACCCCGAGGTGACTAGCAGGGGCACCTGACCAGATGTAGTAGCAGTATTCTTATATAATATAACCGTAAGTATTTGTGTTTCGTTTCATCTCAACACATAATCTATGCTGCTTAATTTCATTCATTTCACTACTTGAAATGTATTTTAAAGGGATGGTAAAAAGAACCATAGCGACAATAACAGAATAGAAAATGAAGATTTACAAAAAAAGAGACAAGATTAAGCTATGATCGCCCACGTCATGAAAAGACGAAATTTATAAAGTATTAATAGAATACAGTAAACATTAATGCGCGTGTGTGAAAAAAAAAATTATTTCTGAATTTCTGAAATGAAAAGTTATCTTTATTAGTATCAGTTACATTCGAACTACGCTAGGCTATGATGAAAATCATTGATGAGACTAACATAGAAATAAATACGATATGAGCGTGACTAAGAAAGAATGAGAAATAACAACAAGTGTTTAGCAGTTGCAGTCATGCATGACAAACACAGTTAGGGTAGGTTTAAGGCTCCATGTTCACCACAGAAAATTGTTTTACGGATCAAAAGACTAGTTGATTATTAATGTGTGTGTGTGTGTGTGTGTGTGTGTGTGTGTGTGTGTGTGTGTGTGTGTGTGTGTGTGTGTGTGTGTGTGTGTTAGCAAGATTCCAAATTGTGTGACTTCGAACCCATTTACTGGAGTCGGTAAAATCCACGATGTCCCCGAATAAATAAATGCTCTTCACTCTACCGATGGAAGATTACATTTTTAGAAACCATCTGTCATGCGGTTCGCTACTTTTGAGTTACATTTTCCATTCTGGCTGCCCTGCCATCGGCGCGTGTCTCTCTCATTCATCAACCCAACCCTTTTCAACAAATATCCTTCTCAACAACTTACATGATTTCTTTCTATTTGCTTCACTTTAGGCACGAATCTTCTAATTCTAACCAAATTTACCATTTTACATTTTCCCGATAATTCCCTTTCGGCTTTTTGCTTTTCTTCTGTTTATTATTTTGCGATTCGTTTTCTCCATTTCATGTCGTCTTTTTCGTGTTACCAGAGGCGAATTTCCGGAGTTTATCTTCCTGTCTGTTTGTTTTCTACTTGTTGGGCATTTTTTTCTCTCTTCCAGCGACTAATGGATTCTTTCACTATTAGGAACGCTGCAAAGTTAAGCCCTAAAACTCTTCAACTGCCTTCCCTAATCTTTGTGATTTTTCTTTTTTTTTTTAAACCATTCTTTTCTTGGATTCCACTTTTGTCCTGCTACATCTATCTACCAATCACTATTGCGTTTCTTTCCCATTTGTCATGGAATCCTTCTTGTTATTCATGCATATGCGTCATTCGTGTCCTTAAAAAGAAGAAAACAAAAAATGTCTACTAACTAATACTAAACTGTGTGTTTTCGTGCATGTATATTTGTGAACAAAACGGAAAATTAAATCGTAATATCGAAGAATAAAAGACGTTTACGGAGAGCGATGGGCAAGTTGTCAGCATTTCTAATTTTGCGCATGCGCGTTGTTTGTTACTGATTTAGTCAACTGCACAGTATAATAGAGTCAGTTGGGCACCGTATGTAGGAAAAAAAACACCCTGAGGTAATTCACTCCACCAGAAATTTAAAAACAGCAAGCTCTACTTATTAGCATTTGCACCGGAAGATTTAATACGAACATTTCAGAGTGTTTTAGCGTCAAACTTGACAGTGCCGAGGGTTCAGAAAGAATTGGATCTATGTCCAGTCAACATCATGATGTTTGAAGTGGTCACTAGAGATGGCAACGTTATGCCTCCGTTCATCTTCCCACAGTGCCTTAGACTCAACAAGGAGACTTATATTGTGTCTTGAGGAGATAGTGCTGCCCTGTATCAAAGAGGTGACTGCTCTAAGGCCTTGTGTCTGGCAACAGGACTCTGTACCTTACCACACAAGCAAGAGAACACAATTATGGCTGTCAGTTTTTACGATCACATCACCCCTCATATCTGACCACCTAACTCCCTACACAGCAATCCTCTTGATTTTTATGTGTGGGGCGCAGTTAAACGAGAGATGAATAAAACTGTTTGTACCATCAAAGATGAGCAGGTAAACATTATAGCAGAATTCAGCAACTTAAACAAGGAGACTGTCCAGAAGAGCTACAAGAGTTAATTAACTTGTCTGGAGGCTGTGGTTGAAGGCAATGTCATTTTATTGAATAAATTTACTATTTAGTATTTCAACATATTCTTGCATAATTTTGTTATATATATATATATATAATTATTTATAAATGGAACTTTGTGTGTGTGTGTGTGTGTGTGTGTGTGTGTGTGTGTGTGTGTGTGTGTGTGTGTGTGTCCGTTACCTATAGACTCCGAAATGGCTGAACCGATTTTCTTGAAAATTTACACAGTTGTACGATAAGCGTCTGCGAGTGTTCTTAGCTTGGCTTTGTGTCGAGGTACCCCCAATAAATATCTATAATCGAAAAAAATCGGGTTATAGAAGGTGTGGTCTTATTTTAATCAAATTTGATACACTGATTGAAAAAGACATAAGAAACGATATTCAGAAGTTTCAAGGTTGCAGTTCTTACAATAGTGCAGAAACTTTGATATCGACACCAGGAAATCAAAATTTGACTTACATCCATTCATTTTTCTTTCACTCGACGGTTTTGCTTTAACTGGAAACAACTATTGCTTTTTAGACTTTCGTGCCAACGTTCAAAGAGTCAAGAGTCTCCAGGACCATGGATTAGATTTAAATCTTTCATTACACCCGAGCAACGCCGGGCTATACTGTTAGTATATATATATAGATGGCCCAAACAAAATATATTTTGGCTCAACTAAAGACAGTTTTAAAACCAGGCGGTTCAACGACAGATCTATATTTAAAATAGAAAAATTAAAAAACAATACAAAATGTCTGGAGATTGAACTCAAAATATGAAAAAGATCCACACATAAAGTGGAGCATATGGTGGACAAATATGTCGACTGTGCCAAGAAGAAAAATTAGAAAATATAAATTATAAATAAAGACAAACTGTTAAATGAAAGAACAGAAATTATGACAAAATGCACCCACACTAAGAAATACCTCTTAGGTTCATACAAACATGGATGAAAACGTCATAATTCGTTTGAATTTAAACAATGCGCATTCATAAATTCTCTGCCACATGAATGTTCAAATAAAACAACGTTACAAGAGCGTTCTTAAAAAGAAAAACGCTAAAAGGTAAAATCAGTTATTAAAAATCACCTGAAGACACCACTCATGGTAGAAACCTGGGTAGTAAAATAACTCGTTTAAAAATGAAATATATATATATATATATATATATATATATGAGATTATAACTATACTCGTATCGAAAAACATTAAACGAATCTACGAAGAAGGGAAAAACGGTTTTAAAAAAGAAAGAGCTAAGTACATCAATCAAAAGAGTTCGGACTGAGTCAGCACGTAGCCCAAAGAAAAAAACCTCGATACGAGTAATCAACTAACAAAAAGCGCTCAATACTTAGGTAGAGAGAAATAAGCTTTCCCTGACGATCCGTTTAGTTGAAACCTAGGTAGGTCTGTCTGGCTAACTAGGCATTTTTACTTATATATATATATACAACAGTGACATCTCCTTTTAACATATATATATATATATATATATATATATATATATATATGTTAATATGAAATGTCACTGCTATTTTTATTTTTGCGTAATTTAGACAACAATTTATCTCACGCACCCTGTATATGTATAAAAAATGTATATAAATTTATGAAATTTAAAAATTAGAATTGAAGCTTTAACTACTAAATAGCCCCAAAACTGCATTCAGATCTACAATTATTTCCACTCAATAGTGGAATTATTTTAGTTCTTTTTGCTTTTTATTACAACTCTCACATTATTTTCTGGGGTGAATAATAAGGAAAGTGGGTAAGAATAATCTAACACTCACAGGACGTTCTAAAGCCAAGAGAAACAAAGGGAAACAGTTTGTTAACTGTTTGTGTGACTGGACGGCAGAACAAAGATGAAAAGAAAATTGATTAAAATAAGACCACTCCTGCTATAACCCGATTTTTTTAGATTATCGATATTTACCGGGGGTACCTCGACACAAAACCAATAAAAAAGGCCAGAATTTAGCCTTAGAGCAACAAGCAGTGGAAAGCCATTATCTTCTACGTTATGAAAGAACATGGTATAAAAAAAGAATTAAGCGTTATAGAAGTTTTTTCATGTCAATCTGTCAGGTTGTTTTTGCATCCGATTCGGAATGCTTGCTATGACTTAAATAATAAGTCTAGAAGTTTTCAGGAAAGTTAACACAAATAAAACTGAAGACATGTTATTAAAATTTAATTAAAATAAGAAAGCAATATCTAATTAAAATAAACATTACTACTAGTACTATGTTGCAAAGTCCCAGTGAAAAACAAACTCCAGTTTTTTTTTTAAAATACGCCCAAATACTCTACTGAGACTATAAAAGACAACGAAATACTTTTGCTTCGTCTCCAAAATGGCTGAAACGATTCATCATCATGATTCTGCATTATTTGTGATGCAGTTTAAATAGCAGATGAATAGGAAGTTTCTGTAGCAGGACATTCAAAATGCTTGAATTTTTCACTGCCATTCTTTTTAATCTTAACCATTTAATCCCATATTAAACATTAAGGCGCAAATGTTACTGAGCATGAAAAAATATGACAAAAAGAAAAAAATACTATCAAGAAGACGGACATTAAAAGAAGAGCAATTAAGAAAACATTAGATGAAGATTGACATTGAATTCAAATTTTTGATGATCAAATTTGACAAGAAAATAAGAAGCCTGATTTTGTTGTTAATGTGAAGTGCCAATTATATCGAGAAAAGACAAGAAATTGTAAAAAACGAAAGTGAGAAGAGAAGGACATAAGAAAGTAATTGAATTAATTGTTATCAGGGTCAGAGTTCTTTATAATAGAAACGTTGAAGTCAACACCCAGGGGCGACAGTCTATCTCGTGCTAAACGCAATCATCAGCCCATGTACGTCGTGTTTGACTTACTCAATTTTGTGTTTGGTTCGACTATTTATGTATACAGAACAGTAATGCATTGTGGGTAGTCTATTGTATTATTCTAATAATTATTTTGTTGGACAATAGTTGTTTTCCGAATTATTCTCGGGAATATTGAGTGGAAATAATTGTAGATCTGAATGCAGTTTTGGGACTATTTATAATGGTTTTGTTAACATTATTTAGTTTTTATTGTTTATTTTATTGTTGTTATTACTAAGTTTTCATATGTTTATCTTTGCGTTTGTGATTTATTAATGTTTGTTATTTACTGAGTTTATTTATATATTCATATTTGTGTTTTGCCTTTTTTATTTATTTGCTTTTGTTCGTTTTCCGTTTTCGATTTGTAAGTAACATAGTAAAACATTGTTTTTGTGCATGCATTTTGGTGTGAGTTTTGATTGTTTATTTAGTAGTTTGTGTTTGGTTGTTTTGGTTGTTTGAGAGAGTAATTGATGTATGTATGTATATATATATATATATATATATATATATATATATATATATATATGTATATATATATATATATATATATATATATATATATCTTTATATACATAAGTGGCATGTAGGTAAAATTACAATAAAGATCCTATTAATATTAATTGGTGAAAATTAAATATTAAAACTGATCTAGCCAGAGGGCTCAATGTAAATAAAATTATTTATTTACAGAGCCAAATATGTTTATTCTTTACAAAAAAAACTTCGAAAGTTATATATATCGAATGATCCTATCGGTGAAATAAATTCGCTTCATTAGCAATCTTTTTTATTGTGGAAAAATTCAAATTTTTTTCATACACCGGAAGTCTACTTAAAGAGAATGAAAAGGAAAAAAATTTTGAAAGAAGATAGGAGAGGAAGTGAAAAAGGGAATGTATGTTAGAATGCAGGCGTCCGCAACGCTGTCTTAAAGGGTAGAAAGAGAGATAGAAGCGTAAGTGAGGTAGTAAATTGGATTCAACTCGATCAGGGAGATTTCAAAAATATGTATATATGTGTAAAGAACTCAGAAATAAGCAGGTCACAGGAATCTAAGCGAGGGAAAAGAAAAACGTGAAAAGAGGAAGAAAGAAAAGGGAAAGGAAAAAATATACATGTGCATGTGTGTGTATGTGAATAAACAAAAATGTACATTTTGTTTCGACATTGAAAGAACAATGTCCCATCAAGTAGATGTTGTAGTTTGTATAAGTTCTAAAGTTTAATTTATAATATTATATATTATATAATTCACCCTTTTACAGTGAAACCGATAAAATGCAACCGCAACTTCTACTCCAACAGTTTCTTTCCTCGCACTTCTCGACTGTGAAATTCTCTTCCCCGACGGATACAATCTCAAGGAGTTTAAATGTAATGTCAATAGACACCTCCTAACACACTAACCTGCTCCCATTCTATCAAACACTCTTCCCATCTGCCCAACCCTCATCCTCGGTATCCTTACTCATCTGTCACCTTCCTCCTGACATTCCCTATGTCTAACCACTCCTTCTCTTTACCTTCCCCTATGTAGCCCCATGCGCAATAGTGGCAGTGGAATGCCTTGCTTGGAGTGAGATGATTAAAAAAAACCAAAAAAATCTAGCAGTATAGCCCGGCGTTGCTCGGGTGTAATGAAAGCTTTAAAACTAATCCATGGTCCTGGAGCTCAGACTCTTTGGACTTTGACACGAAAGACTAAAAAACAATAGTTGTTTCCAGTTAAAGCGAAACCGTAGACTGAAAGAAAAATGAATGGATGTAAGTCAAATTTTGATTTCCTGGTATCGATATCAAATAAGTTTTTTTCGTTGTAAACTGAATTTTGAAGGCTAAATAAGTCATGAGTACATGGTATCATGGCTGAGACTAAGAACTACAATTATACTTACTTAGAGCCAAACAAAAAGCAAAAACTAAAATAAAAGGCTGAAAAAAACATACAGGCAGATAAACAGACACACACACAAACATCCTGCCTTTTATATATATATATATATATATATATATATATTATCGATTTTCTGCACTATTGTAAGAACTGCAACCTTGAAACTTCTGAATATCGTTTCTTATGTTTTTGTCTATGAGTGTATCAAATTTGATTAAAATCGGACCACTTCTTCTCTGACCCGATTTATTCGATTATCGATTTTCGATATTTATCGGGGGTACCTCGACACAAAACCTAGTTAAGAACACTTGCAGACGCTTATAGTACAACTATGTAAATTTTCAAGAAAATCGGTTGAGCCGTTTCGGAGTCTATAGGTAACGGACACACACACACACACAGACAAAGTTCCATTTATAAATATTTTTAGGTTTTCATTGGTTTATTTTTATATTGAGGACTATCTTAAATTTATGTCTTGAACGTTGCAAATATCTTCTTTCCTTATTCATTTGGATATATATATATATATATATATATATAGTCATCCGAAGACAGATCTGTTTTGCTGTATCACAGTCATCAGTACGGTTAGACACGCGATTGCTTCTAGCCAGGATTGAAACCCGACGAAATTGACATCAGTCGATTCTACCTCTGATCTATGTGCTCTCAGTAGGTGAAGTTGGACTTTAGCGTGTTATATAAAATGTAAACATACGCCAGTAGCTGAGAGTGTTCGAATTCATTACTGAATGAACGATACGTAGATGCTTGAGTAGCTACTGTTATATATATATATATATATATATATATATATATATATACATATATATATATATATATATATATATATATATATATATATAACTGTTTTACCCCAAGCAAGGCAGGTACTGCCACTGTTGCAGAAGTAGATACATAAGAGGAGAGCGAAAGTTTGCATAAGTAGGGGAGAATGGGAGGTGAAACAGATTACATGGGGTGTCAAAAATGGGTAAAAGAATGAAGGGAGTACTGGAGTGAATATTTACATGACAGTAGAGTGAAAACGGAGAAAAACAAGTTACAGTGTGTGTCAGAGAAATGGGACTCGGAGAAAATAGAGAGACGTTACACTTAAACATTTGAAAATTCTAGCTATTAGGGAAGCAAATATACTGAATGGAGTTCTACAAACAAAAAGTGAAAGAAAAGAAACTGTTATAGTAGAAGAGGCGGTTACATTTAACTATTTTGGCAGTAAAAGAATAGGACCAGTGCACAACATCAATTTAGATTTTGTATCCAAATCCAACTTGGGACTCACTGCTACAAACATCGAAAACGCCCGATGGTATCACGTCCATATATCATCACCCTATTAAGAGAATGTGGATGTTATACTATACTAATAAACTATATGATGTAAAACTATAATTTTTGCTTAAAGTCATATGCTTGGGTGATCATGTCTCTTTCGGGACATGACTGACTAATCAAAGATTTACCTACAGTAGGTTGCCATTACTTTCTGCGATAGACTGGTTGCCAACTAAGTTTAGAGAACCCAATCTGTCCAGCTGTTTAACCCATAGCTGGAGGGAAAGGACTCATTATTACCTTTCCCAAGGGCATTTGCGCGTAAGTCAATGGAATGAATTAAACTGGAATTCGAACTCGGCTCTCCGATTTTTCGTTCCGTGAAACCAGGTCTACTACTGATATGCTAACGACCATCACAGAGTACATTTACCACGTCCTTGATAAGTCCGGCGAGGCTCATGCTGTTACCCTGGACATCTCTAAGGCTTTTGATAGGGTTTGCTACACTGGCCTTCTGCACAAGTTGTGGAGTTATGGTATCGCCGGACGCTTGCTTGATCTGATTCAATCTTTCCTATCTAACCGCATAATGAAGTTCGTCTTGAATGGACATGCCCCTACATCCTACTGCATGAACGCTGGTGTCCCCCAGGGCTCTATCCAAAGCCCGACGCTCTTTCTGGTCTTCATAAATGATCTCCCAGACGTGATCAAGTCCCAAGTAGGCATCTACACAGATGACACCACAATTTACTCCCGCATCAGCAAGAAATCCGGCGTGGCGTACAACATAACCTCGCTGCTGATCTTGAGAGCGGCTTGTAAATTTCAATGCTTTTAAAACAAAACTGCTATCTGTCAACTATTACAGGCAACCTCTCCTGCCCCCTTAAGCATGGAACAAACAAGACTCCCTGAAAGCAATATACTGCCCCTCCTCGGTTTTACCTATCTTCCGATCTCAAATGGAATGATTATATTGAGTCAATAGCTAAATCAACTGCTAGGAAGGTTGGGTCACTGTGTCTGGAGAGGAGGTTTTTTCCGCTTGAATCCATCTTGCACATACATAAATCAACCATAAGGTTCGTGCATAGAATACTGCTGTCATATATGGTCAGGCGCCCCTGCTGTTCATCTCAGTGTTCTTGACAGGCTCCAAGCGATATATCCCGACTTGGTGGCTCGACTCTAGACACTTTCTCACCAGCAGGATATGGCTTCCCCCTGTCCATACTACAAATAGTTTTATGGCTTATACCTTTGCCACAATAATTTACTCTTGCAACCAAACTGGCTACAAGTTCCCACCCATTTACAGTTAGATCAACCAAATGCAGTCGACAATTCTACTCTCAGCTTCTTTATTCGCATTTCCGGCCTATTGAGCTCCCTTCAGTATACTTGCTTTCTTGGCGGCTACAACCTCCTGGAATTTAAATGCAATGTCAATACCCATCCCTTATCCACTTGACTCCAGTTCTTCACACCTGTGTTCCCATCCTACTTTTGCCCTTTTTCTGATACCCCTTGTAACTGGTTCGACTTTCTCTTTATTCTTCTCCTGTCTAAACTTTTACTCTAATGTAGCCCCTGCGCATCAGTGGTGGTACCGCCTTGCTTGGAGTGAAACGATTAAAAAAAATCTACCACACTACAACTTACATCCTTGCTTAAAGTACTTATTACTAAAATAGAATTATTTAAGTTCATATTAAATAAATAAAACGCTCGAGTCGACAGACGAGCTTGATTCACTCGGATTTACAAGCCTGGAAGTTCGTAGGTGAAAGTGATATTTATTTTTTAAAAATACGAAAAAATGGCACGGCAAAAGCGGAGCAAGACTGATCGTCAATCTGTCTTATCTTAATCCTAACTAGTAACGATTAGTGGCCTGAACATACTACAATATTCCTTACACTAAAACAACACATTCTTACTTACTATTTTTACTACAACCACCATAATTAGTTCCTCAAAGTCACTATGTAATCCTAATTAGCTTCCATGTGTACAAGGGGGAGAGATAAAAATAATAACCTTTACAAATGAAACCCTAATGAATATTTACAACGATTCCAACTGTATACAAGACAATAAAAAAATAATGTGATCGATCTCGACTTGGCAGCTCGGCTGCACTCTCTCTCCCACCGGCGTAATGTGGCTTCCTTGTGTCTCTTCTACAAATTCTTTCACAGCTTCTGCGCCAATGAACTGGTGCCCCCTATACAGGAATTTGCTCGAGCTACTAGACTAGCACCTAGGTCCCACCCTTTTACAGTGAAACCGATAAAATGTAACAGCAATTTCTACTCTCGCGGTTTCTTTCCTCGCACATCCCACCTTTTCCCTTTCGTCTACTTGCTTCCCAGACAGCTACAATATCCAAGAATTTAAATGTAAGGTCAATAGCCATCTCCAATCTCACTGACTCGCATTCTCTCTCTCAAGCTCTTTTCTCCATCCACTCCACTCCACCATCACACCAGTATTCTCATTCTTCTATTACCCTCTTCCTGACACCCCCTATAACCTGCCCGTCTTTCTCATCTCTTTCCTTCTATGTAACCCCCTGCGCGACAGTGGTAGCAAAACTGCCTTGCTTGGGGTGAAATCATTTTTTTAAAAATTACTTAATCCTGCATTAATTTTGTTCAGTTAACCACGATTAAATATTGGGGGGGGGGGGGGTATTACCATTTCTGCAGTTGAAAGCTATGTCGCCAAGCTATTTATATAATACGTACTTATACATAGACATAACAATGGGGGCACCTCGATGTGGTGTAATGGTTAGCAAGCTTGTACCCGCTAGAATCATTACAAATGAGTAGTGAGTTCCATCCTCACTGAGTGTCCCATACTTTCGGCCTGGGGCCACATTTAAGCTATGCTTAGAACATCTTCATATACATGGCAATGGATGTATTTCCAAGTGGTGTAATGGTTGGCATGTTTGTCTGACGAGATCAATTATGACTGAAAAGTGAAATCGATCCTCACTGGGTGCCCCGTACTTTTGGCCTTGTGGAACATCTAAGTTAAGCTTATAAAACACCATATTTATGGTAACTGTCCCTTCATAAGGAAACATTCAGTATTCCTTGACCAAGTAGCTAGTGCCATATTCGATTGATATTTGTAAAAACTTTCTCTTAAAGAAATTTTCTGTATATATATATATATATATATATATATATATTAATGGACACAGAGGTAACACCGAGCGTTCATGCATGAAACATACTGTCGTCGGTGAAGAACTCAATGTCAAAATTTATATTTATATACAGCAGACTGAAGATAATGTTCAAGAACGAAACAAACTGTCCCCGCTTAGTTTTGATTACAGTGTCCAATTTTATATTTGTGATAGTGTATCGCTGATATTGAGTACTTTCCCTATTAATACAGCATACCTTGAAACTATATTTTTATCATATATATATGTGTGTGTGTGTATGAGTGTGTGTGTGTGTGTGTGTAAAAAAATATATATATTCCACCCACATACATTTAAAAATAATTCTCTATTGGTTTAATACAGGTAGCACACATCTAATCAATAAACGTTAACCTCAAATCACAACACACCATTATACCGTCTCTTAGGTATTTTTTAATTTCTCTCCCGATCTCTGAAGAAGCTTTAATAAAAGTAAAACATGTTAGATTGAGATATGTTCTCTATTTTGTTCTTTTACATTGTTCTCTCCTCTATATATATATATATATATATATATATATATATTGTATCGAAGCAGCAGATAATTTTCTAAACATATACTGTTAAATATAAGAGACAATAATGAATGTCTGTTATGTTTTATCATGAGCCGTTCTAAACGTCGTATTTTGGCTTTAATTTCAGTTGAAAATAAAGAAAAAATTCAACATTTGGATATTTTTTTATTAATTTGGTTCTAAGCTTGTCCAAATGTTGTAGAATTTTTGTCTTTATTTTCAAGTGAAATTAAAGCCAAAATACGACGTTTAGAACGGCTCATGATTAAACATAACAGACATTCATTGTCTCTTATATTTAACAGTATATGTTTAGAATATATATATATATATATATATTAATGACATATACTGACACCAGAGCAGACAAATGACATTGTTCTAGTATTGACGTTAGTATTAACCCTTTGATTTTGTTTTGAAATTATCCTTTCTTGTGTTTTAACACCGTGAAAGTGGACAAAAGGGGAAGAATAGTTTAGAACTCCACTACCATGAATGAAAAGTTATACTGTTTAATTTAGTGAAGTCACATGCTTAGATCTAAACTCATTCTTATGTGTATACGATAGAGGTGTAGTATGAAAATGAAGACGCTGTTTGAGTTTGTCCTCCTCCTCCTCAGAAAACTCTCGGCCCCTACGTGCCATCCCCACTTTCAGAATTTCACAAACGCCATTGCTTGTTCGGTAGATAACACAGACACACTACACTACATCATACATTCTGTTACACGTAAAATAAAGTTAATTCTCGAAAATGTTTAAAAGTATGACCAAAAGCGTCTCAGGTAAACAAAACATTTGGACAATTTTAATATAATTTGTGCTCAAAAGAAAAAAATCACATAATCATTACACCCTTTCTATCATTTTAATGAAGCCTGCATAGAAGAGAGATTGCTGCCCAAATATCAGTCAGTTAAGTGCCATACGTGATACACGCTTGGGCGATCATGTCTCGAAAGAGACATCACTGACTGAGCAGAAGATTATCCCGCAGTAGGTTGCCATTGCTTTCTGCGGTAGACTGGTTGCCGACCAAGAATATTGAACCCAATCTGTCCTGTTATTTAATCCATAACTGGAAGGAATAGGCGGATTAATACCTTTCCCAAGGGTACTTGCGCGTAATTGAATGCCATAAATTCACCTGGAATTCGAACTCGGCTCCCTGATTTCTCGTTCCGAGCCGATATCCAATGCACCACAACGCACATCCAGCCCAAATATACAATCCACTAAAGATGAAGACGACAGTACGAACAATATAAATAACGCAAATAGTTACAATATTTCTTTAAAATATTGACAGATATGGATTTATATATATATGAGAGAGATGACTAAATAGCGTCGAGACTGTATCACTCATTTTTGGAGATTTGCCGTACTGAGAGATGATACACCTTAGGCCATGCTAATGCGCCTTGTAATTTGTTATTTGAAACAGATGTAAATATTTGTTCTCCTCCCGTCCCTTTCTTTCTCTCTTAGTCTTGCGCTGATTGTTTTTGTTATTTTATCGATTTAACTTCATATTTATTTACACTTAAGGCAGAGTTACACCGCCTTTTGAGATCGTAACTAAACTGTTCAGATGCAAATAGCTAAAAGGATTGAGATAAACAGTAAGCGGAAAAAAACGAAAGAAAGGTTTCATTACAAAATAATACGAAACTTGAATATATATATAGTTGTGGTAATTTTTAGCGTCAAGGGAATTGTTTTTTTCAGTGATTTTACTGGTAAAATATATTTTGCCAAGCAGGTTTTTTTATCGTAAAGTGCTCAATATCGGAGTGGAAATAGAGCCTTGATAAACACAAAATGTTTGAATTCCTATATGCATATTTATAACTATATATATATATATATATATATATATATATATATATATATAAACAAATTAAACTAAGCTTTGAAAAAATAAAAAATAATATTAATACAAAAAATACAAGCCCAGAGTAATGTTATATCTATATACTTTTGTTTTTGTTATTTTTATTTATTTTTTATTTTTTTCTTTCTTTCTTTTTTTTTCTTTTAACTTTTTTGCATACAATATTTGTATATTTGTAATCGCATATAATATTTGTAATTATCTACTTTTTAATCGCTGTACACATTAGAGGTCATACAAAAATAAGAACAAATACCCACTTCCTTCGCTCTGTCTCTAACCTATCCCAATTAAGTCTAAGTAAGTTTGGATTACTACTACACAAAAAATAATAGTTCAATATCGAAATCATAAGGGTAATTATATCCTTTTAATAATATGTGGAAATAACCACTCTTTGCCATAGAGACCATAAACACATGTAGCAAAAAATATGAACAATAAAGTACAATATATATATATATATATATATATATGTGTGTGTGTGTGTGTGTGTGTGTGTGTGTGTGTGTGTTTTATTCACTTTATAACCAAAAATATTTGCGGTTTCTCTTTTTTATTTAAAATATACACTTTTTTCTTGTTGGAACAACTGTAACATCTCTCTCTCTCTCTCTCTCTCTCTCTCTCTCTCTCTCTCTCTGTATATATATATATATATATATATATATATATATATATAGCCTTTGAGATCTCACTCGACCGACCGACTGACTCAGTCGATTAAAACTTAATTGGGCGATTAAAGTTTATTGCTTTACTCGCCCGCGTTCGATTAAAAATCTTGTATTGAAACGTGTCCCTTCAAATATAGAAAAAGGAAATCTTATTCCTTTTACAACCTATAAGTATGCCATTGAAGATTCACAAGTTACTTAGAATGACCTATAATGACATTATTGAACTCTTGGCGTTTATTCTATATTTCCTCCCCGCTTACGAAAAGTAAAAAAGAACATTTGAAAGAAAAAAAATACGCATACTTCTTTCAACCACGCACCGAAACACAAATTATAGAAGTAAATTTTTAATAGAAAATCGTTGAGAAAATCAGATTTGATATCTTTTTATCATTTATGAGATGGGTGTATTCAAACAGATGATAGAAACTACGAAGGTACCTACACTGAAGTGCCATAAAAAACAGCATATAATTATATTAAAAAGGCTCCAACTTAATAAAAACAAAGTTTTATCATCAGAAAGTTTATGCTATTATTCAGAAGAAGCATCAAATTTTTTTTATTATTTTTTTTAATCTTTTAAATTCTTTCTAATACGTTCGAAATTTTAATGAAAATTTCATTTTTTGTTTTCTGTCAGTGATTCACGTTATGTTTACTTAAGTATTAATAAAATGGAGTCGGTCGAGTAAAATGATTTTCGGGCGAGTAAATTTCCCTCGCTCTCGAATGCCGGAAGAGTGATTTCTTTTTCAAATATTAATGGTTATATATATATATATATATATATAGTATATCGAGGCAGCAAGTAATTTTCTAAACATATTCTATCAAATATAAGAGACAATAAATGTCTATTATGTTTAATCATGAGCCGTTCTAAACGTCGTATTTTTGCTTTAATTTCAGTTGAAAATAAAGACAAAAATTCTCCAACATTTGGATAATTATTTATTGGTTTTCTTCTAAGCGTTTATTATTTTTGGTAACTATTGCCGTTGCCAAGCGGAGTTTTATGTCAACACAAAATAAAATCGTCGGTGATGGTGGATTTTATATTTCAGTTTAAACTACCTCTCTGAAGATGGCTCATGTGAGCCGAAAGCTTAGAAGAAAACCAATAAATAATTATCCAAATGTTGGAGAATTTTTGTCTTTATTTTCAACTGAAATTAAAGCAAAAATACGACGTTTAGAACGGCTCATGATTAAACATAATAGACATTCATTGTCTCTTATATTTAATAGAATATATATATATATATATATATATATATATAAGGAAAACATTTTTAAACAAATCCCTGAGGATCCTTTCGGCTAACACTTCATCGGAATGTGCCGCTGACAAAGGTAATGGACACTAAAATAATAAGGACTTTCAGCCAACGTTTAATTATTTTTTTAACAAAAACAATGTTCAGTTAAAATCATCGATAAATATATATAGGTGCCTACCACTAAATCGTTAAAATACACCATAGTATGAATTTTTAAAAAGTCTCAAACTTAATAAAAACGAACTTTTGTCATCAAACTGTTTATATTATTATAAAGCTGTCTTTTCTTGATTCTCAGTATAAGTTTTCTTTTCGTTTCCATCCTTTCCAAAAACTCATTATTGCTCACATGCTCAATCCATGATATCCGCAGCATTTTTCTGTAGAACCACATTTCAGTTGCTTCAAGCTTTTCCTTCATCTTTGAAGATATTGTCCAGCATTGGCTGCCATATTGAAGAACAGACATTACATAACAATCTAGTTCTCACTTTTTTGTTTCTAGCTAAATTTTCCTGTCTTTTAATACTCTGCTTAGCTTCTGGAATGCGTCCTCGGCTATGCAGATTCGCCTTCGGATCTCAGTGTGACACTTTCCATCTTTTGTTACAAAAAGAATTAATAGAGAAATGTAGAATTTGTAATAAATACTTGCTTCGCTACTTAAATACCAATAAATACAAAAACTAATAAATACAATACAAAGCACAACTACAAAACTATCTCATACACAAATACATATGAATAACAAGGGAATAAATTAGAAAAAATAAAGAAAAAAGCCTCAATAAAATAAAACATCAATCATCCAACGGAAAATTCACACACCAAGCCTACAAAAAAATACGCATGCACACAAACAACCAACACGCATACACGCGCGAACATAAACATAATCATGATCTTCAAAATATTAAGCGGACATATATATTGACAGAGTAAAACGAGGTCAGCTCAGGAAGATAAAAAGGGGTCAGTGCAACATAAAGGAATTAAGTTGGCATTTACATCAGCACGCTTAAAAAAGGTTAACACAGTATAAAGCAATTTACCAGCAACAAATCCCACGCCACTAAAGAAACAGTAAAAAAAAGATAAACAAATAATACAACATACATCAAGCAAACATATCACGTGCACATAAAGCTATTAAATTGCATCAAAGAGAAAAAAGATCAAATGACCCTGAAGAGTGAATGCATTCACGAAACTTTGAAGTAGGCATGACTGTAATAACATTGCTCAGCTATATGACAAATTTATCTACATTAATTATATATATATATGTGTGTGTGTGTGTGTGTGTGTGTGTTCGTGCGGCGTACCGGAGCAATAGCCTGTTGTTTCTTTTAATCAGAATCGATCCTGGCCTGAGAACAAGCCATCAGCCCACACTCGTCGGTCATTGATGGCGTTGACACAGCAGCTGGTCCTTGGGTTTACCTCTTCAACTGTAATCTCTCTTACACACGTTGTGATTTTGATCTTAAGAAAGTTAAGCTGAATTATCACTGTGGTATCTCAGACAAGCTAAATCAAGTTGGCTACGCGCTTTCAACTGTAGAAATAAAACGGCACCAATTTTAGAAATAAAATGGACGGCGCCTGAATAAATCATTAGATGGTATTTATATACAAAAATGAAATAAAATAATTACAGTTCTTTTTCTTTTCTTTTTCCCACCCCGTTCCTAATAATTGGCGACAGAACAAAAATTTTGGCTAGTTTCTTTAAGATGGACCAGACTTTGTAATTGGGTAACCGATAAATTCAAGTACCGTTGTTTGTACTTTTGAAAATGTTCGTCGAATTTTTCTTCTTATTATTATCATCAAATTGGCACATGGATATTGTCGGAGTTTCTCGGAGTTTTTCTTCAGCAGATAACTTTGGTTATTATTGCTTCAAACTTCTGTTGGAAACTTCAAACGTCAACTGACTGGGACTCGAACTGACTTGCGAACTGACAGTGGCGGTAACTAACTAGGAACGCGAACTCATTTCATTTCCAGCGGGAACTGACGGGAACTGACTGTAGTCCCTATGGGCTCTGGTATTTATTGGTGTTCCTTTTTATAGGTGTGGTAAGAACGCATAAGAGGTGTTATGCAAATATCCTAAAATTTAACCAGTCCTCTTTTTCTGTTTCACACTTCCAATCATGGAAGGTTTTCCCTCTTCTTGGAAAGCGCTATTACATGACGAAAACATCTCTGACGTTTTACCTTTCTTTATCTCTATTTCACACTTCCAATTCTGGAAAATTTCCTTCTCCTCTTTGGAAGAAGCTATTACATGACGGCAATCTTTCTCAGGGAAATTTAGAATGATAATTTTCCCAGCAATTAACAATTGTTTTTTTTTTTTTACTTTATCTCAACAAGATCAATTTAACATTTGACCTTCTAATCATCATGGCTGTTTCGCTTAATTTCCATCTGGGGAAATATGAATAAAAATCTTTTTCTTTAATCATTTTTGTCTATACCTTTTGTTGGGGATCACCCCTTTTTGGTTACAAGATTGGACTCGCCGATTTGTACAAATAATTCTGCCTATACAGAGAGCAGCGGTTGTGGAGTTGAGTAGTTGTTCCGCCGCTAGTTGGTCAGTAAGGGTGTAGACTCATTACTCGGACATACTTCTCCACTACTAGATTGTATATATTGATTCCTACTAACAGTATTCCGAGTATTCCTGAATTGACTAACCCGTGTTCCAATTTGTATATTTCTGTTCAATATAACTTACTTTTATCTCCATGTCTGTTTTTGTTATTTATTATTTTGTGTGGTTTCTCCACAAGAATCCACAACACCTTTCAACCAGGCGGTTTTGATATTTGACCTTCTAATCATGGCAGCTATGTTAGACGAATTCCACCCGATAATTTTAGAATAAAAAAATACAAAAATTTTCCTCAATTGTTTTTCGTCTACTGGTCTGTTACACTTATTTCAACAAGGTTGTTTTGACATTTGACTTCTAATTATCTCAGCTGTATTTCGTCAAGTTCCACCTGAGAATTTAAAAAAGTAACAATTCTCTTTCCAGTTCTTTTCACCCGCACGTAATGTTAGTCTGTTTCACTTCTTTCGGGTAATAATAATCATAATGTGCGATTTTATTTTATTTTTATTTTTAACCAGTTTGTAATCTTAGGAAAACGAATCGCATTCCGAAAAAAAAATCAACATCGTGTTCTATAATCGTTTCGCGTTCGAATAAAATAAAACTGTTTTCGCTAGTCCTTTTTCGTCCGTAAAAATTAAAATGGTTTTAGTTAATACTTTTTCGTCCGTGCACCATATTAAATATTGTCACACACACACACACACACACACACACACACACACACACACACACACACACACACACACACACATACACACACACACACAAACATATATATATATATATATTGTATGTATGTATGTATGTATTTTTTGTATTGAGACATTAGAAAATTATGTAAACATATATTGTTAAGTATAACAGACAATGAATGCATATTATGTTTAATCATCAGCCGTTCTAAATATCGTATTTTAGCTTTAATCTCTGATGAAAATCAGCAAAAACTGTCAAAATTTTGGATGTTTTTCATTACAGTGATCCTTGATTTAAGTTTTCGGCTCACATGAGCCATTTTCAGGGTGGTTGTATGAACATTAACACAAATATATTCACCATCAAAATGATATTCTGTTATGATGATATAAAAGATTGCTATGTCCAAACAGACTTTTAAACTTTGACTAACATCACGTTTCCAGACTACTAAGCCGATGTAAAACAAACAGATAAGCTACTAGCCGTAAAAAAAACGAACGGACATACGTTTATATCACGTTGAAACTCCGATTCCAGTACGATTACCGAGTATATCGTGCCTGGTCAGTACCTAGATGAGTGACGGCTTGAGAATGGCAAGTACTGGAGCTTGGATGCGCCGATTGTGGGGTGCATAGAGGCTCGGAATTGATCCACTTCCAATCGGTTTCGTCATATTCATTTACGAACAAATACTCGTGGGAAAGTTATGAATCCACCTCTCCTTCCTTCAGTTAATAAATTAATGGAACTTGTATCAATTTGGGATTTGAAGTCATATCTAAATATCTGGGAACGTCTTTAATCGAAGACTGTCTGAGCAAACCAGGTGACCTAACATGAAGTTATTTCCAACTGAGCCCACATCAGTAATATTAGGCGCTGCTTTTTTCAAAGATCGTCATTATATCGCGCATATTTGGCTGTCATATACGTCGCTGGAATACTCTTATTGGACTGGGTAAATGATGGTGGTTATATTGGGTTTCGTGTATTCGTTGTCCAGCATCACTTAGTTGTTCTGTTGCTCTCTCATCATAATAGTAATAACAATAACTGTTTTTAGATATTTAAAACATTCGTCCGTTTAATAAAACGTAACCCGGGACACGCAATGAGGAAGGAGAGCCTGGAGAACCTGATACTGACTGGCCAGATAGAAGGAAAGAGAGACAGAGGAAGGCGGCGGATAACATACTTGCAGGGCCTGATCAGGTGGATGACGGAACGGGGGTTGCCAGGAGTAACAGGAGCAAACATACTAAGAGCCACAAGGAATAGGGAGACGTGGAGAACCATGATCACCTACGTCCTGAAGGGACAGGGCACATAGAAGAAGAAGAAAGATTTACTAACTTATCAATAAAAAGCTATTTTTCTATCATCATCATCATCATCATCATCATCAGTCCCGTGCCCGGTTCGCTGTGAAGCTGAACAGCTGACCAGTTACCTCCAATTATCTGAGATTAAAGCCGAAGAGGTATTCATTAATGCATAGCATGACTAAAACAAGTAGACCGGGTGGAATCCATCCTTCTACAAGTTGATATTCACTTGAAGGCTCACTTTGATCTTTTGGCCGTTAATTACGCCATGGAAATCATCCGATGGAGTTACACTCGGAAGCTCTCCTCCCATCTATGCCGTTTCATCACGGTAGTGGTGGCATACGCAGGTAAGGAGCTAATCTACTACATTGTGCCAGATTGCTGTTGACTCCAAAATAGTTCATCCCCTTTGACAAGAAAAACCAGATAGAGGAACCTGTTGAGCCGCCGATGAACCCTGACATACTTGTAGTCATATGTGGTTTACAAATCACTTTTTTCCTCTAAGTAATACAAAATGTGTGTTTTGGTGCAGTGGATATCGACTCGGAACGAGAAATCGGGAAACCGAGTTCGAATTCCAGTTGGTATTCCTTGCATTCACTTGGGAAAGTTATTAATCTGCCTCTTCCCTGCAATTATGGGTTAAATATCAGGACGGATTGGGATCTGTAACCTTGGCTGGCAACCAGTTTACCGCAGAAAGTAATGACAACCTACTGCGAGATAATCTTCTGCGCAGTCAATCATGATCTCCCAAGCGGGTATCACGTATGGCAATTAACTGACTGACTGAATACAAAATTTGCGCGTAAGTAAATGTGACGAATTTAACTGGAGCCGATTTCGAATCCCAGTTGCATTCCTTGCATTCCTTTACACCCAAATACCTAAGGGAAAGGTACGACTCTATTTCTTCTCCCTGCCTTTATGGATTGAATATCAGGACAGGGTTCTATAAACTTGGTTGGCAACCAGTCTACCGCAGAAAGTAATGACAACCTACTGCGGGATAATCTTCTGCCCATTCAGTTTCATGTCTCTTTCGAGACATGATCGACCAAGCATGTATCCCGTATCGCCCTTAACTGACTGAATATAAAAGTATATTCATTTGCATTTTTAATGCGAAATGTATTCATATTTTATTAAAATAGATTTGAATTTTAATAATTATGTCCATCTCTCACTCTCTCTCTCTCTCTCTCTCTCTCTCTCTATATATATATATATATATATATATATATATATATATATAAAGTACATATATTTTGGCAGCATCTTTTCTTTTAAACACGTAGTATTAAACGACAGAGACAACTTAGTCTCGCAGATTTTCTTTTGTATTTTCTCATATTTTTTAATGATGCTTTTTATTTCTAAAGTGTATTTTTACAAATATTTACATAAATATAATTCGGAAATAAAAAGCCTCATTAGAAAATATGAGAAAATGAAAAAAGAAATACAATGTGTTTAAAATATATATACACTTTTTATTACAATACAGAGGATTTTGATGCAAAATGCATTTGTATTATAAATCAAAATGCATTTATGCATTAATTTTGGGTTGAAATTATATTAAATGTTCATAATGCAGAACTACTTAATGCAAAACTACATACATTCTTTTGAAATAAAAATGTCCGAAAACTAGGTACAAACATTTATTAATCCAACATGTTTAATATTCAGTTAAAGGTCATCCATGATATAACGTTTGAGTGATCATGTCTTGAAATAGACATGACTGGGCAGGAGATTTTCTCGCAGTAGTTTAGCGTTACTTTCTGTGGTAGACTAACTTCTAACCAAGGATATAGAACCGAGCCGAGTTCGAATTCCAGTTGAATCCATTGTATTCACTTACGCGCAAATACCCTTAGGAAAGGTATTAATCCGTCTCTTCCTTCCAGTTATGGGTTAAATAACAGGACACATTGGGTTCTATAGCCTTGGCTGGCAACCAGTCTACCGCAGAAAGCAATGGCAACCTACTGCGGGATAATGTTCTGCCCAGTCAGTCATGTCCCTTTCGAGACATGATCGCCCAAGCGTGTTTCACGTATGGCACTTTAACTGACTGACTCTCCTGCTATTCAACTGATAGCCGAGGGAAGCGGGTGATTAATACCTTTCCCAAGGGAATTTGTGAGTAAGTTAATGCAATGATTCGAGCTCGGCTCTCCGATTTCTCGTTCCGAGTCGATATCCACTGCACTACAAAAAATAACTGACTGTTTAATTCTATACAACTATAACATCGTTCACATGAGGTGGAAGCATCCATTGTCATCGAATCCTCAAAGAATTCAGCATCCACAAACAAATTAGTGGCAGTTGGGTTTGGGGATTCAAAAGATCCTATACCGATCACCGATTCTATACCAAATGGATAGTGTTATTCCTACATAGGGATGAACTCTTCCTCCGTCAATAAATACGTACCTGCGTGACTCCCGGGGACGCAGATGGAGACAGTCAAGTGACAGTCAAGAAGCAGATGTGTCAAGTAACAGTCTATGGACAGTCGTAACGCAGCGTAATTATACCGCTCGGATTTACACTTCTATCTGCTAACTACTAACACTTTTACTTGTATATATATTCTATTATTCTAATACACTGTTTGAACTTACCTTCTTGTTTCTGTGTCTTTCTTCCTGGCCCAAACAGGTCACAACAAATTTGCGACGAAAATTTCGCCACAAAATTTAGACAGATTCTCTGAAACATTTGATAGACTGAGAGAAACTGTTCGTTTAAAAGACCAAGCCTTTTCATAAGGGTGGCAACCGGCTGTACATCACTCCACCCCACATTCTGGCAGCCTGACAATAGAGCGTCTACAACATATGAATTCAGAACAAAGCCTTCAAGTTACTATGAACCCCCGGATATCACCATACTTGCGCACTTTAATTAAAGTAATTTACATTATTTACATTATTAGTTGGTTACGAAACGAGATGGCAAGAATAATAACGCTAGGTGATTTAAGCGGCATAATGGGATTATTGACAATCATTCCTCCTAGTGGACAGTAAGAAATGTGACAAAGAACATAGTCTCAGGTCGGTTCTTCTTCTATGAAACATGAACTGGGCGATCATGGCACTCCACAATTTTCTGACCTTTGAAATCCTGAGTAAATGTTGTCTTTTCTTTAACTCCCCTAAAACTTTTTCAGCCAACCATTTACGCAAATCCGTTAGATAGGTTGTTCGCTACTTTTCTTTATCACTCTCGCCTAAATATGTCCTGTGAGTGTTAAATTTTCTTTCCTCCTTATGTGCCCCAGAAATGTTAAATCTCTTTTAGATTTTTAACACAACACACTAATTTATTTTTCCCTACATCTGACAGTCTTCTTTATTCTTCTGTGTGCCTTCAGGACATTGGCGATCATGGTTCTCCCCAACTTCTTTTTCCTTTATTGACATTATTTACATTGTTTGGACTGTTTTTCTCATCTTTATTGTGATATTCACGACGTTTCAGTCGTTGTACGTTTTGACCTTCTTCAGATGATTGAAATTTCAAACTGAACTTTTTATTCAATCACTAGGGTAGATTGTTCTCGTTCACTGAGTTATGCCACTTCCTGGTGTCTTAGTTATCTCCATTTAACTTAACTCTCTAAGTTTTTTGTTTACAACTACTGCAGCAGAGTATTGAATTCACATTTTCGGCCAAGTCACTGGATCCAACCAAAGCTTTTATCCACTGGGCCATATGATCGAATATTGCAAACATTGTAAATAATTACAATAACTCAGAAAGACAAATATTCTTGTTGTTTGTATTCCTCATAGAATTTGGCTTTTGTTAACTTTCCCAAACTCTGCTTCGCCATCTATTCGCTCAAGTTCGACAGGTAGGTTGTGTTTCCTGCTGTCCCACTTGCCTTCATCGAATTTGCCAAGTCTTATTTTCTCATTATATGCCCTAGAAATTTAAACTGTCTCTTTCTGATGTTATCTATAATTGTCTTTATTTCTTCATCTTCTCCAGAACGTCATCATTGCTCACATGTTCCATTCATGTTATTCTCAGTATTCTTTTACAGAACCATACTTCTGTTGTTTCAAACCTCTAAATCTACGGAGAGATCGATCAGCATTCACTAGAATATAAGAAGACTGATATTAATTAACAATCCAGTAATCTTTTCTTTTTTCTAACGAAATGTATTCTTAATACTTTGTTTAGTTTTTGAAAAGATTTTTCGCTGTCCCAATGCGCTTTCGGATTTCTGTGTCTCCACTTACTATCCTCTGTTAAAACACTTTCCAGATATTTAAATGGTTTTCAGTCGGATAAGTGCCATACGTGAAACACGCTTTGGCGATCATATCTCGAAAGAGACATGACTGACTGAGCAGAAGATTATCCCGTAGTCGGTTGTCATTGCTTTCTACGGTAGACTGGTTGCCAGCCAACGTTACTAAACCCAATCTGTTCTGTTATTTAACCCATAACTGGAGGAAAGAGACGGATTAATTCCTTTCCCAAGAGTATTTTCATGTAAGTGAATGCAAGGAATACCAACTGGAATTCGAACTCGGCTCCCCGATTTCTCGTTCCGAGCCGTTATCCACTGCGCCACAACGCACATCCTAATCATTAAGTTACGTGTCATACGTGATACACGCTTTGGCGATCATGTCTCGAAAGAGACATGACTGACTGGGCAGATGATTATCTCGCCGTAGGTTGCCATTATTTTCTGCGATAGACTGGTTGCCATCCAAGGCTATAGAACCCAATGCTGGAGGGAAGTGACAGATTAATACCTTTCCCAAGAGTATTTGTGTGTAAGTGAATGTGAGTAATTCAACTGGAACTGATTGTATTTGTCTGATTTCGGTATCACCAACTTTTAATTTGCATGTTGGACTGTTTCTTTTACTAACAACCACGCAATCAGGCTTCTTGCTCTCCGTAGTACTAAACGTTAAAAATATCGACATCAGGTAACCAGATGGCTGTCCTTATCAAATTATAAAGTAATAAGGTGCAGTATATTTTTAAAATAATATCAAATTCAAAAATATTAATAGTAATAATATTACTATTGAAGAACTTTTTAAAAAATGAAAAAATTCCAAAAATATAGTTTTTTTTTTTTTCTGGACTTGTAATTTTCAAATCAATAAATAAGTTATCCCGTGGTTGTTCACTCGGCTGGAAATAATTTAAAATTCTTGACATTATTCTTCCAACTACCAAAATGAATCTCTGTCTGAGAATCGAGATGAACGGAGCGTGGAAATGGGAATGGATTTTGTCTCGGTTGATTTATTGACGCTGGAATTGATTCTGATGCATTTCTCTTGATAGTGGGAAAATATAGTTCACAAGAATGTGCCAATCCTGTTCCAAAGTTTAAGTTTGACAGAACCAATTACATAGTGATGCACTCTGAAAGATGGATACCGCTATTTTAAGAGAGGTGGCGTGAAAATGAGGTCAATAAATTATCATGTTGTCAGAAATTATCTAAAAGCATATTATTATTACTATTATTATTTTTGTGATTACTATGAGAGAGCAACACGACAACAAAGTGATGCTATACGAAACGCAATGTAACCACCATGTAACCACTCAATCCTAAAAGAGTATACCAGCAACGTACATCACAGACAAATGCACGCGATAGGCGATATAATGACGATCTTTGAAAAAAAGCAGCGCCTAAAATTACAGATGGAGGCTCAATTGGAAATAATGTAAATTAACCTGGTCTGCTGAGACAGTCTTCGATTAAAGACGTTCCCAAATATCTAGATATGACTCCAAATGATTGTACAAATTTAAAAGCCAGTGTCTTTTCAAGACCTGGTCATGAAGCTCCCACGCTACTCCCGCTAATAAACAGATATACACATTGCATCAGTCCCTAGAGAACAGACCTAATTGATTATGGGCAGGCAAATAATGGGAGTGATTGTATTTTTACGGCTTATTAACTTTTTGCAAATTATTTAAAGCCAGGAGATATTTTGGATTGTAAGAATATTTCGTAGATAATAATGAATATTACTGATGCAAGTTCTACAAATTTACCCATAGAAAAGAGTTGAATCCATACCTTTACAAAGGGTGTTTGACATGTAAGTAAATACAATGAACCGAACTGTAACTAGAAGTCGGTTCTTTAATTTCCTTTTCTGAGCCGTTATACATTCCACCACATCACATCCACGCTTACAGACATTGGTAGTCCCAGGCTGTTATCCATCTACGTTCTGATTAGGGTCGTCATTGCTTAACTCTACCTAATTGTAATATATTTAAATCCAGAAAATAATTTTAGATTGTAATGTAAGAATATTTTTGGAGTTATTAATGGATTTTACTGATACTAGTTGTAATAGGTAACCAATAGCTGTAGGGAGAGAAGAGGTGAATCCATACCTTTACAAAGGAGATTTGAAATATAAGTGACTATGACGAGACCAACTGAAACTCGATCTAGGAATCGGCTCTTCAATTTAAAGCTTCAAGCCACTCATCATTACGCCACCGCACATCCACGCTTACAGCACTTAGTATAACAAGCGATCACCTATTTAAATACTGACCGGGCTCGACGTTGCTTAACTAAATATGATTGATCGATTGTTTAATTTGTTTTGTTTTTTTTTATTTTCTTTTTTTTATTTCGACGGACAAATATTTTGCATAATATTTAAAGCCTGAAAATAATTCTGGATTGTAAGAATATTTTTGAAGATAATAATGAATTTTATAGATAAAATAATAATGAATTTTACAGATAAAAGTTCGACTAGTTAACCCATAGCTGGGGAAAGAGAAGATCTGAATTTATACTTTTCCAAAGACTATTTGAAATGTAAGTGATTATAAGAAACCCGACTGCCGCTGCAACCAGAATACAGCTCTTCAATTTCCAGTTCCAAGTTGCTTTTTATTACACTACCGTACCCCCACGCTTAAAGCACTTGGTATTCCAAACAATAACCCATCTAGATACTGACCAGGCTCAATGTTGCATCGTGATATCACCATAAACTAACTGATGAATAATTCTGTGGTATTGAACGGGATATTTACTGTAGCCCATCTTAATTCATCGAGAAAAAACAGGTACAACACGGATTGTACAATTTGATGAGAGACGCCAAATGTAAAGCTGAAATATTGTGTTGATAATATCAAGAAGGTGGTGATATACGATAAATTACATCCGACAGCAAGAATTCTGATCGGGAAATATCAGCAATACGTTTTTCTATATATAAAAAGTTACCAATGCTACATATTTGTAGTAGCATTACGAATAATACATTTTTAAGTCAGAAGTACTAACAATAAGTTTTACAGCAAAATAACCAATACATTTTATCTGTAGCTGTAGCAGTGGCAACCGCTATTTCTTCTTCTTTAAATACATGACTCTTCACAACTTCTTATTTTTTGCAACTATCAGTAATATCTGTCTTTTCAATATCCCTTCGTCTGCCTGTTCTATAAAACCATTTATATTCAAAATATTCAGATTTTAGCATTAAATAACTTATAGTGGTTGATATGCCGCTACACAAAATCAGCCGACCAAACAACCAACTTAAAAGAATTCTTTCGGAACATTAATCCGTATAAGATGCCACAATTTCTAAAATAAATCAAAGTGTATTCGAAAATATAACGTCATTAAAACTACAACTTAAAATACACATATCCCCGCCTCTAGTAATTATGTCCACACAAACATATATATGCACAAAAGCTGAGTATCTATCATGCATTCATATTTTTATGATTTGTATTTATTTCTGAGATGAGTAATTTTCAATAATCTTGGAATTATTTCAAACTTTTGTTCTCATTGATATAGGTGTTATAATAGACACAACGTTTCGACCAAGTAAAGTCCTTCAGGACGGTAGCGTAGTGCATATAGTAGTTGTTTATACATGTGTTAGTATCATCTAGTGGTTATGAGTTCGATTCTTGGACTTAGTATTGAGAGTACCAAATTCCAAGATAAAATAACAATAATTGCTTTCACAGGATATTTCGCAATAATCAACAAGATATTCCACAACAGCCAATCTATAAACACCTGATCATGACCAGAAGCTACTTCGTCGAAACGTTATGTCTAAGTTTTTTATTTTTTATTTTTATAATCATTTCACCCCAAGCAAGGCATTCCACTTCCACTATTGCGAAGGGGGTAACAGAGGGGAAAGTGACGAGAAAGAGTGGTTAGATATAAGAAATGACAGAAGGAGGGTGATAGACGGGTAAGGATACCGAGGATGAGGGTTGGGTAGATGAGAAGAGTGTTTGAGAGAATGGATGCGAGTTAGTGCGTTAAGAGGTGTCTATTGACCTTCTTACATTTAAACTCCTAGAGATTGTAGCTGTCGGAGAAGCAAGTATGTGGAAGGGAATTCCATAGGCGGAATTAAAAGAGAAATAAAAGAAATAAAAGCCTTGTCAGGATTGGTCATTGGCGGCCACAATCTCAACAATATCTGATACGCGGATGATACGGTGCTGATAGTAGACAAGGAAAGGAAAATGCAGGACCTTCTACAGAAGTTAGCAAAAGGAAGTAAAAAGAAATGACTGAGGATAAACCTCAAGAAAACTGAATGTATAGTCATCAGTGAAAAAAAGGAGACCAATATGCCAACTGCAAGTTGAAAAATCTAAAATAAAACAAGTTAAATAATTCCAATACCTGGGAAGTGTTTTGACAGAGGATTGAAAATGCGACACGGAGATCCAAAGACGCATTGGCATGTCCAAAGACGCATTCAGAAACTAAACAGAGTAGTGATAGACAAGAAAATCTCATTAGAAACAAAGGAAAGAGTGCTGGATTCTTATGTGATATTTGTCCTTTTGTATGGAAGTGAAAGCTGGACGATCTTATCAAAGATGAAGGAGAGTCTTGAGGCAGCAGATATGTGGTTTTACAGAAGGATGCTTAGGATAACATGGACAGAGCATGTGCGCAACAATGAGGTGTTGGAAAGCATACAAACGAGAAGAAAACTTATAACAAATATCAGGAAGAGGCAAATGAGGTTCCTGTGACACGTAATGAAGAAGGAAGGCCTGAAGAACTTGATACTCACAGGTCGGATAAATGGAAGGAGAGACAGGGGAAAGCAGAGCGAGACGTACTTCATAGGTCTGAGCAAATGGTTGGCGGAGTGCGGCTTAGAAGAGATACCAAGAGAAAAATTATTGAGAGCGGCAAGAGACAGAGCCAAGTGGAAGTCCATGATCGCCTACATCCTGAAGGAACACGGCACATGAAGAATAGATATTATATGGATTAATATCATGAAAGAGTTTTTTTCATGCTGATTGATTGGTTGATTTTGTGCAGTCGCATTTTCAACCGCTATGGTTTATTTAATGGTAAAATCTTAATATTTTGAATATATTAATGTTTTTTTAGAACAGGCAGTCGAAGGGAAATTAAAAAGATAGAAGTTAAAAACGATAAGAAGTTGTAAAGTGCCATGTATTGGTTTTGCTGATTTTGCTTAAATGGATTTAAGCAAAATCAACAAAATTAATGCATTTATTTAATGCAGAAATCTATTATGAACGCGATTGTTTGCATTTAACCACAGATAAAATGTATTGCTGATTATTTCTCTATAAAATTCATTGTTGCAAATTCTCTTATAAATAGTCATGTTAGTCATCAAAGTGTATTGATGGTATTTTTACTGTAAATGTATTGTTTTACTTTTGTCTGATGGGGTTAACTATTTGCTTATTGCTGGGACCATAATTCTCTTATAAATAGTCATGTTGGTCATCAAAGTGTATTGATTTTTTTTTACTGTAAATGTATTGTTTTACTTTTGTCTGATGGGGTTCACTATTTGCTCATTGCTGGGACCGTAATTCTCTTATAAATAGCCATGTTTGTCATCAAAGTGTATTGATGGTATTTTTACTGTAAATGTATTGTTTTACTTTTGTACTCATGGGGTTCACTATTTGCTTATTGCTGGGACTGTAACAGGTGCAACCATTACGGGTAACAGTGAACCATTTAACAACTGCAACTAAGAAGGGGTCCCACGCTCTTCAAAATTTCCAATCTCCAAATCAGAGGCCTTGAAGCTGGATATGGTTTATCGTCATACCCAGGACTCTGTTTCAGATATTACTTTTGTCTGTCTGATTTCAATTCTTTAGATTTTTTAATTCTTCTTTCAAAACGCTTTAGCATTGATGGATTATAGTGAATTTTATGTTTCAATTTAGTTGATTTTCTGATAAAATACGGATTTTTTCAGCATTTTTTTTCTCTTGCAATTTTATCCTGTAATTTAATAAGAGTTGCCCCTACTATAATCCCTAGCCTAAAATCTTCTTTTCTTTGCAATAACTGGATATCTAGATCTAGTCTCCTGATGAGTGGATGGATGTATGATTTAATAGAACTATATTCAATATAAATTCCTGCCTAGAAACTTTTATCCATTACTAGGTCTAGTCTTCGGTCATAAATTAGACGAACCATATGAATTTTAAAGCCCCAGAAGATCCTGTTTATTTTGTCGCGTCTAAGATCACTTCGGTGCTTATACAATTGAGTAATTTGTTTTAAAAGACAGCCTGATTTTGGTTTGTGAACTTGGTGACAGTATTTGTGATTTCCATCCCTGGGTCGGATATTATCGTCTTAAACTCGAGACAAACAATAACAGGACATTACTAAATAAAAACTATACATGCAGTGTGGAACAAGAAGCGTCTAACACCGTATATTAAATAGAGTTATTTCCCAGATCAATAAGTGCCTGCTGAAGGCCAGAGGGCACAACGGTCGAAGTTTTGTGATGATAACAACAAAGATGAGAAAAAAAAGTCCGCGTGTATATAAAGGTAACTCTCCATTGAAAAGATTTAGAGAGAAAGACGTTCTTGTAGCTAATTATTCTTCTTCTCCAGGATAATTTTTACGTCCAGTGCATTTGTTTAGCATCATAATAAGGATGCACTCTAGATTCAAGGTTAGTTTGCATCTTCGACACCTGGCTTCTAGCATCAGAAATTTTAATTGAAGCTTTTCACACAATCCAATTATGCTGTTTGTCGAAATCGGTAGGTCTAATTCTTTCTACCCCATCTGAATATGTTTTTTTTTTGGGGGGGGGGGGCGATTTTTTTTTTTGTAAATTAATATTTAAATTAAACAAGAAAATAAAATGTCTAACATTTCAATCGGTCTTAGAACAAAATTCGTTCTCATGGGTCCTATTCTTGATTTTTCGGAATCAAAATTGAACAGGTGAAGAGGCTCACCCCTTGTTCCTTGTTTAGGATGTGGTTTCCGGCTTTCTCTTTTCCAATCTTTTCACTCTTTTCTTTTTTTTTTCCAATTGGAGTATACACACTCCACCCACGTCTATTGAACAGGTGAAGAGGCTCATCCCTTGTTCCTTGTTTAGGATGTGGTTTCCGGCTTTCTCTTTTCCAATCTTTTCACTCTTTTCTTTTTTTTTTTCCAATTGGAGTAGACACACTCCACCCACGTCTATTGAACAGGTGAGGAGGCTCATCCCTTGTTCCTTGTTTAGGATGTGGTCTCCGGCTTTCTCTTTTCCAATCTTCTCACTCGTATGTAGCCCCCTGCACATCAGTGGCGTTACCGCCTTGCTCGGGGTGATATGATTAAAAAAAAAACAGCATTCGTTTCACGCCCCTCCCTCTTTGCCAGGTGACGCATACACAACACTTAAGTACGGCAAATGCTCAAGAATAGCATTGAGAAGCGTCAACTTACCAGAAAAATCCGAAGAACGGTAGATCGAACGGCATTCATTAAAATCATGCTTTGTCATATTTAAGTCATCACCGCAATCTGAGATATCAACAAGGCCACTTTTAATTCCTCTTTTCGAGGGGCAGGGATTTCACAACTAATCGCCTGGTGAGCGTAAACTCAGAGTTGCTCAAGTAGTCGGCAAATGGTACCCAAGCATACGCAGAGGAAATCTTATCCATAGACAGCCCTATCTACTATTGATTTGTCTGGAATGACGTAAAGTGTCGGACGTTGATTGGAATGGCGCTTACAACTTCTCGAATTAAGTGGAAGTTAATTTGTTTATATTCCAAGAAGAGTTATTTTTGAAACAAGAACACGTAAAATTTAACTGAATAGAAAAGTGTTTCTCTGACCCAGGAGTAATTTCTAGATAACTGTTGTCTGACGGTCGCTGAAATAAAATTTATCTTGAAGTGCCAAATCTAATTGCAAATTAAATTATATGAACGCTAATTTCATGATACCAGCGTAAATAATGGACAAACCAATTAATTTGCCACTGCCAGATCGGAAACAAACGATTCAATAATATCACTTCAGTTTTTACTCTTTAGTTACTATAGTTCCCCGATTACAAGACCCAAGAGCCACTCAAAGTAGTGAGTTAATAAATGAGGGCATTACAGGAACGTACAGAGATTATGCAAGAGGTGAACATATGTAAGATAGATTACAACTGACTCTAAACTTGAAGTAGTTAAAATTGCGCTGATCGGAAAGCATCCTCTCGGGATTCCGTTCCATAGAGTGGGGAAGCAGTTTGAGCGGAAAATCCTTCTGATCACAGGAACATGATGAGAATGAGGATGAGCCAGTATACATAGTATGGCGGGTACTTATTGTAAAGGCTTGACACCGAGGAATGTCTTTCGCCCAAAAATCTGCTATGAAAATATTAGAGAGAGACGAGCAACGTTTCATCGGTGGAAAACAGGTTGTCAAGTGTGAAACAATTCATGACCCACAATGCCGAGCAATCGCTTTTGAACTCTGTCGAGACTGGAAAGCCGGTATGGGGCGCCTCCATCCCAGATATAGCAGTAATGTTCTATTTTTTTATCTGACTCTAATAAAGTTATGGGTTAAAAGTAAGACATATTGAGTTTTATAGCCTTGGTTGGCAACCAGTCTACCACAGAAAAAAATGGTAACCTACTGAGTGGAAATCTTCGGTCTTGTCAGTCATGTCTCTTTCGAGACATGATCGCCCAAGCGTGTATCACGTACTTAACTGATTGAGTGACTGATAAATATAAAGCGCGGTAGGTGGAGTCAGATACTTCGTAGCGTGGCAAATTGAATCGATGGCTCGCATATGCGAGATCCACTTGAGGTCTGGCGTGAGCTTGAGCCCCAATAGAAGCTCCAGGTAAGGAAACTCATTAAGAGTTAGTTAAGTGCCATACGTGATACACGCTTTGAGCGATCATGTCTCGAAAGAGACATGACTGACTAGGCAGAAGATTATCCCGCAATACGTTGCCATTGCTTTCTGCGGTAGACTGGTTGCCGACCAAGGCTATAGAACCCAATCTGTCCTATTATTTAACCCATAACTGGAGGGAAGAGACGGATTAATACCTTTCCCAAGGGTATTTGCGCGTAAGTGAATGCAAGGAATTCATCCCGATTTGCCTTTCCAAGTCGATATCCACTGCGCCACAACGCACATCCAAGGAGTCAAATTCAACTGATTCCGCTGGGGATCGAACCCAGAACCTCCCGCGTGTGAAGCGAACGTGATAGCCACTATACTATACGTGCTTCTTTATTTAGCTCGTGTATTAACCCTGTATATCTTATCTCTTTTAATAATGCGTTTTCTTGCTACGTCCACGCTACCTTTGCAAACTGATTATTTGGTTGGTTCGAGATCATACAGAATTCAATAAACAGAATTGCGAGTTTGGGTCCAATGATGATTCCCTAATCTATTCCAATCTTCCTTTATGCATTTGTAGACTATTCTTTGCATCCTCACACAACAGATATACCTCTAAAAATCGAGATGACCAAAAATCTCTTCAGATATCAAGCACCGATCATAGCTGCAGCTGTTACCCTGCCTCTACGAATATCTCCTGCCACTCATAAGCATGGACCAAACAAGTCTCCCTGAAAGCAATACACTACGCCTCCTTGGCCTTACTCTATCTTCCGACCTCAACTGGAATCATTACATTGAATCAATAGCTAAATCCACTGCTAGGAAGGTTGGGTCACTGTGTCGGGCCAGGAGGTTTTTTCCGCCTGAAACCATCTTGTACATATACAAATCAACCATCCGACCGTGCATAGAATATTGTTGTCATATCTGGTCATGAGCCCCAGCTGTTCGTCTCAGTTTTCTCAACAGGCTCCAAATCTTCAATCTACAAGAATTTACTCGGGCAACTAGACTGGCAACAAGGTCCCACACTTTTACAGTTAGATCACTCACATGCAGGCGAGAATTCTACTCCATTAGCTTCTTTTCTCGCGCTTCCCGCCTGTGGAACTCCCTTCCACATACTTGCTTTTCTGATAGATACAACCTGCGGGAATTTAAATGCAAAATCAATTCCCATCTTTTATCTACTTAACTCCAGCCCTTTCTACATCACCCCATGTATCTTGTTTTTTTTCTTTCTCTCTACCTTCGCAACTGTCTTCACCCCTTTGTTCACATCCTTCTCTTACCCTTTCCCTTTCACCCCCTGTAGCTGGTTCGTTTTTGTTTTCATTCTCCTTCTGCCTAAAACATTAACTCTCTTATTTACCACCTCCTACACATCAGGGGCGGTACCGCCTTGTTTGGGGTAATTTTTTTTTTTTATAAAGGCACCCCAAGCAAGGCATTCCACTGCCACTATAGCGCAGGGGGTTACACAGGGCGATAGACGAGTTAGGATGAACATAGGAGGAGAGTTGGAGAGAATGGGAAGGTTAGTGTGTTAGGAGGTGTCTATTAAACTTACATTTAAACTCCGGGAGGTTATAGCCGTCGGGGAAGCAATCATGCGGAAGGGAATTCCACAGGCGGGAAGTGCGAGAAAAGAAGCTGTTGGAGTAGAAATTGCGGTTACATTTCATCGGTTTCACTGTAAAAGGGTGGGATCTAGTTGCCAATCTAGTATCTCGTGCGAACTCACACTTAGGGGACACCAGTGATTTAAGTTCATCAGAGCAGAAGCCATGAAATTATTTATAGAAGAAGCACAGGGAAGCCACGTCACGCCGGTGAGAGAGTGACTGCAGGCGGTCAGCTAAGTCGGTATCCATCACATTACAGATTCTTCGCTGCATTTTGTCAAGAAGCCCGAGGAGAATAGCAGGGGCACCCGACCAGATGTGGCAACATTTAAAAAAAATGAATGATTTTGCATGTATTAACAAAATGACGTTGCTCACATCAGAGCATCAGGATCGTAATCTTATTATCTTTCTCTTTTGATGTGGCGGTTGTGCAGATGGCTGTTCATCAAAGAAAGTTTGACAAGGCCATTCGCCTGAATTTAATTTTAGTGGACAACTCTGCGCGACGGAGAAGCCAACACATTTGGTTAGAAACGTTTTTCCTCACGGCTCAAATTGGGGTCGAAACAAGTGAAATCTGGCAAGCCTGGTTGCATCAGGCTATCGAATGCTTAGTCTGTCAAAGTCCGTGTTGGTTTCACCAGCTCAACTAGCGTTGCTCTCTTTCGCCGGTTTGGTCATTGAGTTTTAGTTTTGTTTAACGGCATATCACCTTCTGTGGATTATTTAATACCAAAAAGGTGGGATTTTAAGGTATTTGTTTTAATGTTTGGTTATACTGAGAAAGTTGATTTAGTCAGATTTTGATGAACCAAATATTTTTTAGAAAACTGAAAATGTCTTCCAATCTTGTATTCAAAAATGTCTTGCTGGTAATATTCTTTTCCTTCAAAAATGTATTATGGCAATATTTTTCTTTCAAAAATGTGTTATAATAATAATTTTTTCCTTCAAAAATGTCTTGTTGGTAATATTCTTTTCCTTCAAAAATGTATGATGGCAATATTTTTCCTTCAAAAATGTGTTATAATAATAATTTTTTCCTTCAAACATGTTGGTAATATTTTCCTTCAAAAATGTACATTTTCTATAATAGTCTATTTTTATAGTTTCATAGTGTTTTGACCCCAGTTTGGGGGTTAACTATTTGCTCATAGCTGGGATCCTAACAGTTGATACCACTCCGATTCAGGGTGGACCTGGGAACAACATCAATTAACAAGTGGTTCCATTCTCCTCGCAACCTTCCAGTCAGAGGCCTTGCTGCCGGATGCAGTTTACCGTTATACTCAGGACCTTTGGTCATTGAGATCGTGTATATCTTCGTCTCTACCGCCGTTGGATTTTTGGGGATTGGTCGCTTTCAGTCCGGTCCACTTCTGAAATTATGGGAGTATGTGACATCCTTTATTTTATTGTTTCAAATGTGTTCCGAGAATATCTAATGAAAGACATTGGCGTCTACCTTGAACAGCGCATTGGCCCATACCAGAGACATTTGGTTAGAACTGTTCGCACAAGAATCACTGACTAAAATCACATCTACAGTCTATGCAGGAAGTAGAAGACGCATAAACAGTACATCAGTCAATTCTTTAATATCCATGGTATATTATCATATATACAAGTCAACCATCCGTCCGTGCATATATACAAGTCAACCATCCGTCCGTGCATGGAGTACTGCTGCCATTTATGGTCAGGTGCCCCTGCCGTTCTCCTCAGTGTTCTTGACAAGCTCCAAAGGAGAGTCTGTAATGTCATAGGTACTGATCTGGCGACTCGACTGCAGCCACTTCCCCATCGTCAAAATGTGGCCTCCCTTTGTCTCTTCTATAAATATTTTCATGGCTTCTGCTCGGATGAGCTTAAGTCACTGATGCCTCCTCAACAGGTGTTTACTCGTGCAACCAGACTGGCAACTGGGTCCCACCCATTCACAGTCAGGTTAGCCAAATGCAGACGACAATTCTACTCCTGCAGCTTCCTCTCTCGCACTTCCCGCCAGTGGAACTCACTCCCGTATTCTTGCTTTCCTGACGGCTACAACCTCCAGAAATTTAAATGCAAAGTCAATACTCATCTCCTAACCACTGGCCTCTAGCTCTCTCCCCTCCCCTGTATAACCTTCCCTTTCTCTCCACCTATGTATCTGTCATCGCACCTGCTTTCTCAGCTTTCTATTGTTCCTTTCTAACTAGTTTGTACTCCTCACTCTTTTCTAATTAATATTTTTACATTTATGTAACCCCCTGCACATCAGTGGCGTTTCCGCCTAGCTCGGGGTGAAATTATTAAATATATATATATATATATACTGAAGAAGGAGATCTGCTAGTGTGTTCTTTTTAACACTACGACACCACACAGAGACTCCACTGGTAACTTCTTATTATGCTCTAGAGAGCTTGCAATGTGTAATGTTGTCCAGTTGCAGTTTGAGTCTTCCCCGAACTTCTGGAAGTATGAATACGACTGGGGAAGATCTCTGGATAAATATAATGATAAAAGTAGTCGCAATAATTTTAAGCAGTGAAGAAATCAAATTGAAACCTCTCATTGGTTACGCGAACATATTCAATCCTGAACAAATAACTTTATATTAAAAAGAACTTAGAATTAAATCGATATTCCTGACTGATATCTTTTTTATGTCTATATTCTCAAAATCCAATCCAAAATAGGAAATTGTATTTCTTACTGTTCTTGTCTCATTTTCCATTTTGTGAATCGTGACAACGGAACATTCTTTTCTGCTCTTCATTTTTCGGCCAAAATCAATCTCGATTGGCATGATCGCAATGTTCGATAAATAAGTATCACTAGTGCCAACAAGAAATGTATTACTATTTCAGCTACCAAGCAGAAAACAACCTAGTCATAATTAAGTGCCTTTTGTCGCGTTAATTATAATTCATTTAAACCAACTAAATTCCATGCGCCAAAAGCTTAGGGAGTAGGCACTCCGACTGGTCGAGTTTCGATCCCGGCTGGAAGCAAATGAATGTCTAGCCACACTGATGATCTGTGCTACAGCGAAATAGGCTTGTATGAGGATGACATATATATTCTCAGAAGTAATTTTATATTTAGTGTGCGTTATGATGCAGTTTGTTATCGGCTCGGAATGAGAAATCGGGAAGCCGAGTTCGAATTCCAGTTGAATTCATTACATTCACTTACACGAAAATACCCTTGAGAAAGGTATTAATCTGTCCCTTCTCTCCAGTTACGGGTTAAATAACAGGACAGACTGGATTCTATAACCTTGTCTGGCAACCAGTCTACTACAGAAAGTAATGTCATCCTACTGCGGGATAATCTTCTGCCCAGTCAGTCATGTCTCTTTCGAAACATGATCGCCTGAGCGTGTAGCACGTATGGTACTTAACTGACTGAAATAGCAGAAAGGACTGTCCTTTTGTCACGTTTTATAATATAAAAGACTAAAATTTGCTCTCTTTGACTGATTTGTCGAGAGATTAGTTTTATTTACATGTATGTGGGTATATAAGAAAGCAAAGAGAAACGCTACTTGTTTTCTGTGAGAAAATGAAAGAAAGTTATACCCTGCCAATATCTAATAAATAATGGGCTATCGCATGGAAATGCGGAAAAGACATATGAAAGATGTTACTTTGAAAGAAAGAAAGAAAGAAAGAAAGAAAGAAAGAAAGAAATTAAGAAAAACTCTCATGTGTTTAACGTCTGTTTCAGAGAAAAAGGAAAAAAATGTTTAATTTCAAATATTTTATTTGTAATTCTTTATTTCTTTAAGTAACGACCCGCATTCATATTTATTATTGTTATGTCAATATTTTGTTAAAATTGTTAAGCTCACATCATTAACGTAGGAAAAAAAGAATTTCTCTTGTTACTGAACTCGCTATGAGCTTATTCAATCATTAACTGAAGATTTTAGATTCATCAAAAATTTAAAATAAGAAAACCGCGACATTTCTACATGGCTTTAAAAATAATTTTTAAAAGAGTGTCCTCACCCTAACTCAGAGAACACCAAAGTGGACGATGTTGACCTCTGAAGGTAGATGTGACTCTCCAGCGATGGTGACAAATAAATCATGGTGGATTACAACTAAAACTCACCAATCACCAACCAAATATCAATGCAATTGCTTTTCTATAAAAAGATATATTAATTTTGTTAAATGCCATTATTATTACCTATATTATTTATCATGCTTTTAATGCTGTTGTTATTATTATGTCATTTTTCATCATATTTCGATTTCTGCTATGGTCGCACTACCTACCAAGTCTGCAGGAAGACCTAAGGCCGGTCTTGATGTGTTGTTATGGCACCATTTCATGTTTTTTCCTATCTCCCCTAACATCCTCAGCGTTACATAGACAAAGTTCTCCTTAGTGTGTGGGCTATACTTAACGAAACAATTTTTTGTATATCTCTTAAGCTGGAGTTTCCAGGGATTTTTTCAGTGTGTTGTTTTGTTCCATTTTTTTATCATCCCAAATGTACCTACTATCACTGGTAGGATTCTTGTTTTCAATTTATTTCCATTTGCAGGTCTTTATATTTTGATGACTGTTTTTCGAATTCCTTGGTTGGTATGTTACAATCCGCTGGACAAGACATATCAATTAATAGTTTTTTGTTTTTTTTTTGGTTTTTAACAATAATGTCCGGTTTATTTGCTTCAATTTTCCTGTCTGTGTAGATGGTGACATCTTCTGTTTCTGTAACCGGTACTGTGTGATGTTCATGCCAGTGTTTATTTACATATTTTCCATAGTGTTTGCACATTGTCCAATGTAAATATTGTCCCACTCTATCGTGACGATTTTCATATTCATTTGGGGCAACTACAGAACATTCTGATATTAGATAGTCTATTGTTTATTGGTATTTATCACAGAACCTGCATTTTGGATCCACATTATTATGTATAATATTTGCCTGAAAGTTCCTAGTGAAAAGACTTTGGTCTTGTGCTGCAAGAATAAAGTCTTCAATTTCAGACTTTATCAACATTGGGTTTATTAGCACGTTCTGGATATTGGCTATGCATGTTATTATTATTATTATTATTATTATTATTATTATTATTATATTATTATTATTATTGTTCCTACCTCAATTCCTTGATTGTCATCTTTCTTACTCCCTGCCAATGCTTCATTAATAAGACCTATTCAGTTTTTATTGCATGCAAAGACGGAAAAGACATCAGAAACGCTACTTGTTTTCTGTGAGAAAATGAAAGAAAGTTATACCCTGCCAATATCTAATAAATAATGGGCTATTGCATGGAAATGCGGAAAAGACATATGAAAGATGTTACTTTGAAAGAAAGAAAGAAAGAAAGAAAGAAAGAAAGAAAGAAAGAAATTAAGAAAAACTCTCATGTGTTTAACGTCTGTTTCAGAGAAAAAGGAAAAAAAATGTTTAATTTCAAATATTTTATTTGTAATTCTTTATTTCTTTAAGTAACGACCCGCATTCATATTTATTATTGTTATGTCAATATTTTGTTAAAATTGTTAAGCTCACATCATTAACGTAGGAAAAAAAGAATTTCTCTTGTTACTGAACTCGCTATGAGCTTATTCAATCATTAACTGAAGATTTTAGATTCATCAAAAATTTAAAATAGGAAAACCGCGACATTTCTACATGGCTTTAAAAATAATTTTTATTATTTTGTTTGTTCCTTAATTAAGTTTCTCGTTAGCGCGACCGTTACGTCTTGCCAATACTTCATAAATAATAGACTATTCCGTTTTGATCGTGAAAAAAAGGCGTTCTTTGGTTTCAGTAAAAGAAAGCAAGTGAAGGTGATGACGCTCTCATTTCTGTAGCACAATGTCATCGACCCTCAAAACCTATTTTCGATGTAAGCTAATTATTAATCGCCCACCAAAAAATGATAACAAATATTAATTATAATATAATTGTGATTAATCAACCATAAAAAAAATTGTTCATGTAAATGCAAAAGAAAAATGAATTAAATTGAAATAGAATTTTTCTTCGAAATTTAAATGAAAAAAAGGACTAATTAGTGTGAGCCCTGAGATTGATGATGTTCCGTTAAATATTCAATGTCAGGCTTAACATTACTCAAACAGATACGAATATCTCCACGTGAAATAATGTCAAAACTGGAAATCACAAAAAGTTTTTCATTTGTGACCACAACTTAGGATATAGCGATTTTAGAGGAAGTGACTGCCAAAATTTAAACAATGTTTAATTTTTTTTAACTTAATTTGAAATTCATTACATTTCATCTTGATGACTTCCCCCTGGATATTTTCGTGTGTACTGTGAGGATCATGATCAAATGGTTAAATTATCAATGGCTGAATAGTAAAGTTAAATAAATCGGTAAATCTAATTTCTAAATCATTTTTCAAGGCAGACAGATGATCGCAAAAAATACCAATGTCATTTTCACATAAATCAATTTCCGCTAATTCTAGTATATTATGTAAGTGTCTTAGTTTTAAATTAACTTTTTAAAGGTTGAGTTTTTCAACAAAAGCTCGCATCACCCGTTTATCAGTGTTATCATGTCTCCTTGCAGCAGGAGAAAGACTTCCGGCAAAGAGACTTACGGAAGATTCAAGAGAGAGACTTACAGAAAAATTTAACTAAGATAATATATGTTCTTTCGAGATTGAATTGATTGGCTTATTCTGAATGTCCTTCTGTTCGTAAGAATAAGTTTAGAAGCCTTCCTATTCTACTGCCTTTAAATAGTCAACGGATATCGATATGCAAAAGAATTCTTATATATTGTTCGTTAGCATCGACAAAACTCTTTCGAAACGACGGCCATATTTACTGCTCGACTTAATTTTGTTTATTGTTTTTATAACATTGCTCAATGGCTAATTAAGAATAGGTCTTATCTTTTTGACCACGAGCAGATGCCTGTGTAACACATAGTGTATAACCAGAATGCCGGGACACAACCTTTTAAAATGTGACATTGAAGATGTAGGGTGCGTGTTTTCTGAAGGTCGGGGGTCACTAGTGAAGACGTAGAGAGATGGTTAATGTTTTTTGAACTGGCCTTGTGTTAAACATAACCGAACTCCCTAAAACTTACAGATTTATCCGTAATCATCAGAAGGTTGTAGATTGGAATGTGTCAATTTTGTGGAAAAATAGAAGTATACCTTTTACATTTTCAAATAGAAATTTATTGATAGAAAATAATAACATGAACTGATGGAAGTTAATGTTCAATTAGAAACATTATTAAGAAGTTAAGGGTATAGGTCGTAGTAGTCTTTGCAAGAGTGAGTTTATGTGTACGTAGCAGGAACTTATGTATGTATGTATGTATGTATGTATGTATGTATGTATGTATGTATGTATGTATGAGCGTTTTTTGGGGTTGGAGTGCTTTTGAAGTATTCGCTCAGTCTTAAATGGTTCCGTGCGGTTATCAGGTAGACGGTTGAACGATGAAGAGGAAGAAGATGAGAAGTGATAGATGAGTGGTGAGAGGGAAAGCTAGAGACAATAATAATGCGATCGCTTCACGTTTGTCAAGGGTACGTGTTAATTACGCTCCTCATATTAACATGCTGGGATGTTTTTCCTAGCCACTAAAATTGATTGGTTCTCTGTTTCATCTGATTCAGTCCTGGTCTATCTTGTCTTGAAGACATAAGGAAATGGTCAGGGTTTATTGAATCGGCCTTGTGTTATACATAACCGAACTCCCTACAACTTAGAATTATTCGCTAACCTTTTCAAATGTGACATTGAAGATGTAGGGTGCGTGTTTTTTTGGGGGGGGTCAGGGGGTCACCAGTGAAGGTATAGAGAGATGATTAATGTTTTTTGAATCGGCCTTGTGTCAAACATAACCGAACTCCCTACATCTTACAGATTTATTCACTATCATCAGAAGGATGTAGATTGGAATGTATGGATTTGTGGAAGAATAAAAGTATACCTTTTGCATTTTCAAATAGAAATTTATTAATGGAAAAAATAACATGAATTAGTAGAAGTTAAACGTTCTAAGAGAAATACTATTAAGAGGTTAAGGGTATCAAGAGAGTTCGTAGTAGTCCTTGCACGAGTGAGTTTATGTGTATGTATGTGTGAGCGTTATCTTTGAGTAGGAGTGTTTTTGAAGTTATCGCTCACGGTGAATGGTGAACGACGAAAAGGAAGGAGGTTAGAGGTGAGAGATGAGAAAGAACGAGAGAGACAATAATAATAACGATCGCTTGACGTGAGTCAAGGGTACATGTTAATTACGCTGCTCGTCTTAACTTTATTTCGTTTGCGAATTCACTACCGGACGTGATTCTGGTTTTTCCATTAGACGACAAAAATTTTTGAGGTGTGTTAAGCAAAGTTTGTAAATTCGAGAAAGTTCGTGTATTTCTAACAATGAGACAGATTTGAATTTTTAAATCTAAACTTTGTTTTGTTCTTCTTCTCCTATATGCCATGTTCCTTCATAAAGGCGTCTTCCGTATTTTCTGCAGTTAAAACGTTTTTTTGATAAAAAAAGGCATTCCATATTGTGAAAATTTACTTTCATGTGCAATATCTATGGTTGGAAAGCATAATGGATTTTTGGTGTAGTGAACAAAAATGGCAGTGAATGCTGGACAATATCATCAAAGATGAAGAAAAAACTTGAAGCAACTGAAATGTGGTTCTACAGAAGGATGCTGCGAATATCATGGATCGAGCATGTGAGCAATGATGAGGTCCTAGAAATGATGGAAACAAAAAGGAAATTAATACTGAGCATCAGGAAGAGACAGCTGAAGTTCCTGGGACATGCAATGAGAAAGGAAGGCTTGGAGAACCTGAAACTAACAGGCCAGATACAGGGGAAAATAGACAAGGGAAAGTAACGGATAACATATTTGAAGAACCTAATCAGGTGGATGACGGAACGAGGATTGCATGGTGTAGCAGGAGAAGACGTACTCAGAGCCACCAGTGATAGAGAAAAGTGGAAGGCCATGATCGCCTACGTCCTGAAGGGACAAGGCACATAGAAGAAGAAGAAGAAGATCTATCAGGGAATCAAGTAAACGACAAGGAGTTCCACTGGTTGGAAGTGCGAGAAAAGAAACTATTGGAGTAGAAGTGAGGTATTACATTTAACTATTTCAGCGGTAAAAATGGGACTGAGATGTCAATCTAGTAGCACGCTTAAATTCATATGGTTGAGGCAACTGGAAAAAATCATCAAAGCAGTTGCCATGAAAATATTTGCAGAAAAGACAGAGGGAAACCACATCACGTCGGTGAGAAAGTAACTGAAGTCGATATGTCAGGTCAGAACCGATTACATTGCAGATCCTTCTTTGGATTTTGTTAAGAACCTCGAAATGAATAGCAGGAGTACCAGACATGATACGACAACAGTATTCAGTGAACGGACAAATGGTAAATTTATAAATGTGCAAGATGAATTTTGTCGAGAAAAACTTTTTGGGACTGCACAGTGACTCAAATTTCTAAGCAGTAGACGCAGCTATAGATTTGATGCAGTCGTTCACTTCAGGTCGGAAAGTGGTGCAGTAGTTAGCAAGCTTATTCTCGCTAGATCAATTACGACTGAGTAGTGAGTTCAATCCTCACTGAGTGTTCTGGCATTGTGCAACATTTGAAAGGCACTTCGATGGGGTGTAATAGTCGGTACAAATTTTTTAGGAAACTTGGATATGATGTTGTATGCAGCGGGCTTGTCTCACTAAAATGATTGCGACAAAGTTGTCAATTCGATCCTCATCGGGTACTTCATACATGCGGCTTCATGATACATTTAATCAACTGGCCTTGTGTTACATTCTGTTACGGCGTGGGCGTGGGCACGAATACCTTGCCGGTAATCGTTTTATTTAATTTTTTTTTTCATCTTTTTATTTATTTATTTATTTTTATAAAAAGAATACACATTGAGAAATGAAGTTAGCAATAATCTGACGGGTTAGCTCAATAAATATTGCTGTAGGGCAGGCATCACAAAACGTAAGTAAATCTGTCCAGAGATTCATTGAAAATGTAAGCAAAGGCGCGTAATGTAAGCATGCAAATTTGCAGATTAAAGAGAAGCCGTTCTAATGTTCCGGATTCATTTTAAAACTCATTCCCGGACGCATCAATTTGGTGTAACGCTATTTAGCGAGTATAATGGAAGCCGCACTGTAAGCATCAGGCAATAAAATTAGTCATTTCAAACCCTGCTTCCTTCTCACCGGACATGTGATCAATACCGCAACTCGAACAACTACTCATTGAATTCAAAAGAGATTGAACAAGATTTTTACAGCTTCTGTCATGATTGAATAGCTTGTAAAACTTTCAATTGAACGCTGCCTCTTTTTTTTTTTAGTAAATTTGTGGCTGTTTATTTTCATTTAGTGTTTCTATTTAATCTTTTTTTTTTATCATTTTTTTGTTTCAATTTTATGTTATTTATCTATCTGGTAATTGCTTCAGTCAAACTATGATGTGGAACATCCTGAAAGTTAAATGTACTTTAATTCGAACATGCCTCATGAATCTTGTAAATTATCTGAGCTTAAAAATTAATGAATTGGATGAAGAATTTAAAAATCTATCTGTTATTAGGAGTAAAGTATGAAACGGAAGCTTACGTTAGTTTTAGACGATAACTGCATTTTTCAAGCGTGTAATTATCTGTTGAGTTATCGGAATCAGTTGACGTGTGTTAGATACATAAAAAATAACGAAAATGTCAGACACAAAAGGAGATAAATTATTACGTTGATTTGAGTTATTTAAAAAAAAATACATTTCTGCAATTTAAAATAACTGCTGAAGCTCTTTAGTTCTTATAGTCTTGGAAAATGACCGTTCGAAAAGTGATTATTCTTATGAGCAACATATCAATGATCTTGACTTTTATGCCGCTGATATTTCAGATTCTCTGTCTTCTTTGTCAAGAGCCGAGCACTTTGAAGTGGTGTAATGGTTAACAAGCTTGTCTCACTAAATCAAAAACGACTGAATGGTGAGTTCAGTACTCACTGAGTGCTCCGGAATTGGGAAATATCTGAAAATCACTTTGATGTTGTTCAGTAGTTAGATTAGATTTGGGGACACTTGAATGTTGTGTAATGATCAGCGAAATGGTCTCGCGAGATTAATTATAACTGAGTTTAACTCTCATTAGGTTCTCTGGCATTGTGCCACACATAAAAAGTGCGTGAACGAGGTGTAATGATTAACAAGCTTGTCTGAATAGATTATTACTGAGTAGTGAGTTGAATGCTCACTTGGTGCTGCGGTCTTGTGCCAGATAGTTAAGCACTTCAACTATGCGATGTTTAGCAAGCTTGTCTAGCTTAATTACGACTGAGTAGAGAGTTCGATTCATCCTGGATGTTCCATACTTTCAATCACGTCTATGCTGTAATAAATCGTTATTTTGCAACCAGCGGGCACTTGGAAATACTGTAAGGGTTAGCAAGCTTATCTCACTAAATCAGTTATGACTGAGCAATGAGTTCAATTCTCACCGAGTACTCCGGCATCTTGTCACGTCTATGACGTGTTGTAATGGTTAGATCTGTTTTGGGGAGCTTGGACGTAGTGTAATGTTTAGCGAGTTTTTCTCGAGTTTCCCACTGCGTGCTCTATACTTGCAGCATTGTTACTTTTATACTTAGTAGGTCGATATGTGACAGCAATCGTGCAGTTCGAACTAGTGTAATGGTTAGCGCTTGTTAACCATTTCACTTTTATCGATGTGCCCGGGCGGGTAATGCATCGGGAAGAAATAAGCTTTTATATCAATAAATCAATTACGGCTGAGTAGTGACTTCAACCCTCACTGGGTTGTGTTTTATCTAAAGAGCACATCGGTGTGTTGCAATGGTTAGCCTAATCTCACTTGTTACTTCGTGTAATAGTCAGCCTCGCTAAATTAATTACAAATAAATTAGGAAATTGATCATTACTGGGGACCCCATACTTGCCACCTTGTGTAACATGTGCACTTCGTAAATTAGTTGACTATGTGTCACTTTCTATTACGGCGTGAGCGTAAGTACCTACTGAGCATTTTTTTTTAAACGAAGACTGTATGTCTCTTCCGGCGTATACACGAACAAAAAGTTATGACATTAGATGTCAAAGTTCGTCTAAGATTAGGAAAGAACTGCTTAACAAAGTAAAAAAAAAAAATTAAGAAATATCTTCAGAAATGTTAATTCAAAAATCGTTTTTTTCTTCATTCGTTTTTTTTTTTAAATAAATTCCGGTTATTTCGTTATTATTTTTCTCTCTGTAAAAACTCCTTCTTGTCTTCTTTCAATCTTACTTTTCTTACAAGTAGATAATTGTGTTGTTCGGTTATTTACGTAATCATCATCTTTCAGGTTCAACAAATATCTCATGACTTAAAACTATGAAAATAGAGCGACATAATCGTGATTATAAAAATCTTACTGTTATTACAGTATCTATATCTGAAATATCTTAAGCGGGATGAGATCGTACCGAGTAATTAGAACATTTGTAGTAGGGAGTTGGTTGAATGTTTATCAAATTGGCCTTGTGCCAAACATAACCGAATTCTCTACAACTTTGGATTATTCGTTATCATCAGAAAGTTGAAAGTTGGATGTCGGAATATAGAAAAATAAAAATATTTCGTTTGTATATTTAAAGTAGAATTTTATTAACAGAACAGAATAACATGAATAAAAGTTAAATATTCAAAGACAAAATGTAGTAAGGAATTAAGTTCCAAAATTTTAGTCGTAATTAGCGTTTCTAGTTGGAAACAGCAAATTTGTTTAATAAAGTCTGTGTTCCTTTCCTTACTTTATGGCCGGCGAGAAATTGAAAAGGAAGGTAAAGCTATAAAAAAACATTGTACGTTAATTTTAGGAGTCAGTTATCTTGTTGTTGTTGTCGTCGTCGTCTTCTTCCTTGTTGACTGAGAGAATGTTGAGAATGGTGAAGAAGAAGTAAAGGAAAATAGAACGAGTGAAGTAGAACGAATGTGTGACGGAACCTTATATATGCGAGTCAGAGGCTTGAAGTTTCCTTTGTCACATTTTAGCGTGTCGTCTCTCTGCTCTCATCTGACTGACTGATTCCAATTTCTTCGTGGTTTTATAGCTAAAGAATTTTTCACACTATGTTGCTAAGTTTTCTCTAAGTTTTGTAAATCGCTTCCTTTCATTGGTTAAAAAATTAATTTAACATCGGATCGCGAAATCTGGCCTCGTCTTTTTCTTTCAGTACGGGGTCAATCCTTTTCCTATTTGTCAAAATTTAGGTTTCACACGTAATTGTGAATTTTGTAAAAAGTGAAGAGAAGAGAGTTATTTTCAGTTTTGTGTTTACCACAGATTAACCGTTCCGACTATGAGACCAGGTTTGAATCTCACTATAGTCGATTTTTCAAAGACGTGCACCTTATAATATCGTCCTGGGAAACGATTCCAGCGAGAATTTCCTGAAGATTATACCATGGGTTGAATCAAGTCTTCGGGAAGCGAACCCAGTAGGAACTGCTTGATTAACATGCAACAGGTCAAATTAAACTTACGTGAATATCTCGGCGGAAGTTGCTTAAAAAGGACACGGCGGGTTGAAACAAGATTTCAGGGAGATTATCCCTGCGGGAAGTGCTTAAAACTATGCGACGGGTTGAATCAAGACTTCAGGGAGATTTTTCTCTGCAAGAAATGCTTAAGGACAATACGACAGATTGAAAGACGTCCGGTAGACAATTATGATGGGAAGTGCATAACAATCATATGAAAAGTTGAATCACCACTTCGGGGAAACGATCCGAATGGTAATTGCTTAAAGACAACACGGTGGGTTGTATCAAGATTTCGGGAAGATGATTCTGATAAGAAGTACTTGAAGACCATGCTACGGTTGTGAGTTAATTTGGGATCAAAAGTCGTCGACCGTTGTCCTAGTATCAATTCAATGTGACCAAAACATTGGGTGCACTGGCCTTGTTCGACTATTGATCAAACCAGATTAAGCTCTCTCTCTCTCTCTCTCTCTCTCTCTCTCTCTCTCTCTCTCTATCTATCTATCTATCTATCTATTTCTGTAATTAAAGTCAGTAAAGTATAGATGCAGTATGAACCGCAGGTATGTCTGAGCAGACGCCTACAAAAGGGATTAGCTAAGCACTCTATCATACGTGCATACTTATCTGTAATTATATCATTTTCAGAAGAAGAGTTATCTATGACTTTCTGGGACTTGGCAGTGGTTGGATTTATTCATTTTGGCTTCCGGTTCTCATACTTTGAAACACCGGTTCTCATACGATCGGCCGATTTTGAACCTGGTCAGTACCTAGATGGGTGACCGCTTGAGAATACCAGGTGCTGTAAGTTTGGATGTGTGGGTTGTATGTTGGAAATCGGAGTGCCAAGTTTCAATCCCAGTTTGGATCGTTATATTCACTTCTGCGCAAATACCCTTGGAAATGTATTAATCCATCTCTCTTCTCCCTTGCTATGAGTTAATTAGTATGATTTGTATCAGTAAATCTGTCTCTACAAAATTCTTACCCTCTCAAAATATTTTCTACAAAGGGTTGTTATACTGTAAAAAAACAAATCAATCAAGCAAAACAAGAAAAATGTTAAATATTCATCAAAATAATATTACAGATATAAAACCAATCTTCCTATATGGCAGTGAATGCTGAACGATCTCCTCACATCTAAAGAAGACTTGAAGCAACAGAAATGTGGTTCTACAGAAGAATGATTAAAATACCATGAACCGAACTAGTGAGCAATGACAAAGTTCCAGAGACAATGGAAACAAAAAGTATATTTATACTTAGGACCAGGTAAAGTGTATTGAAATTTTTGTAATGTGGAAAGAGGACTTAGAAAATTTTATACCCGCAGGAAAGATTGAAAGCAAGAGGAAAACAATTCATAGCTTACTTGACGAGTTTGAGCGAATGGATGGCAGAGCAGGGTTTGTAAAAGATAGCAATAAGAAAAAAATTATTAAGAGCTGCACAAACAGAAAATTGTGGTGAGCCATGATGGGGATCGATCGGAAGAGACAGGGAAAATAGAAGAAACAGATTAAAATTATTTTATTTGGCAAAAAGAATTTAATAGTTGTTTAAAATTATTTAATTTTTAAGTTAATTATTTCATTGTAATTAATGGAGACTTTGTTTCGAAACACGCAAAATAAGCAAGATTGTAATCACTATTAATTTTTTTTTGTCAAGTTAGACGATCATAATCCTTCAGAAATTCAGTCAGTCAGTTAAGTGTCATACGTGATACACACTTTGGGCGATCATGTCTCGAAAGAGATGTGACTGATTGGGCAGAAGATTATCTCGCAGTAGGTTGCCATTGCTTTCTGCGGTAGACTGGTTGCCAACCAAGGCTATAGAACCCAATCTCTCCTGTTATTTAACCCATAACTGGAGGATAGAGACGGGTTAATACTTTCCCAAGGGTATTTGTGCGTAAGTGAATGCAAGGAATTCAACTGGAATTCGAACTCGGCTCCCCGATTTGTCGTTCCGAGCCCATATCCATTGTACCACAACGCACAAATAAGTTCTGCTTAGTGTGTGGGCTTTACCTATCAAGATAATTATTTTTTGTTATTACTATTATTATTGATGTTGTTGTTGTTATCTTTCGCTTTTTCATTCGGAGAGCTTATTTGCCATCAAGCTGAACAGTTTCGTTCGTTCGAGTGCTTCATCTCTTTTTTATTTGTGGGAAAGTGAATGCAACAAATCAGACGTGAATTTGAATTCAGTTTTCCGACTCCACTTCCCGTGCCGATAATAGGTTAACAAATATACGACATACAAAGAGGATATAATACCAGATATATGTGTTTTAATAACGCCATATGACACAGGCAAATATAAACATTTTTTACGCAGTAATAATCTGTATGAATTAAACTGAAATTGTCTGGTGATTTCTATAAGGAATAAATATCACTTCTGCCTACAAAGGAGTCATAATTGTTTTGTTTTTTGCCAAAATCTTGCGATGCGTTTATATCATTGACAGTGTTCTTTTACTAAGTAACTAATCAAAGAATTTATTCGCTCTGTTATGTATTTTCCTTTCTCTCAATACTCTAATCAACTTTTGGAACGCATCCTTGGATGTGCGTTGTGGCGCAGTGGATATCGGCTCGGAACGAGAAATCGGGGAGCTGAGTTCGAATTTCAGTTGAATTCCTTTACGCGCAAATACCCTTGGGAAAGGTATTAATCCGTCTCTTCCCTCTTCCTCCAGTTATGGGTTAAATAATAGGACAGATTGGGTTCTATAGCCTTGTTCGGCAACCAGTCTACCACAGAAAGCAATGGCAACCTACTGCGAAATAATCTTCCGCCCAGTCAGTCATGTCGCTTTCGAGACATGATCGCCCAAGCGTGTGTCACGTATGGCACTTAACTGATTGACTATGTACAAAGAATCATGTTGGTGGTTTATTCCGCATAATAATAACAATAATAATAATAACAATAATTAAGATAAAGAAGAACAAGAACAAAGATGATGACGATGATGATGATGATGATGATTGCATCTAATGAAAATGTATTTGTACTGTGGAATTTTTCAGTTCACACAGACGAAACAATAGAAGACAAAACCGGGTGTAAGTGTAAAAGTGCTTGCTTGTTCCTTCTATGTGACGTGTTTTTTCAGGAAGTAGGCGATCATGGCCTTCCACATTTCCCTGTCCCTTGTAGCTCTTAACACCTTTTCTCTTGTTATCCCTTCCAAACCCTGCTCTGTCATCTATTTTCTCAAGCCCATCAAGTATGGCATGCGTTGCTTTCCCCTGTCTCTTTTTCCCTCTATCCTGTGAGTATCAGATTCTCCAAACCCAATTGCATCATTAAGTGTAAGATCCATTTTCGTTTCCATCCTCTCCAAAACCTCGTCGTTGCTCCCATGTTTGGTCAATGATATCCTAAGCATCCTTCTGTAGAACCACATTTCAAGTCTTTCCTACATCTTTGATGAGATTGTCCGCCATTCGCTGCCATATTGAAGTATATACATCACATAACAATGCAGTACACTCTTCTTTGTTTCTAACAAAATTTTCCTTTCTCTCAATGCTCTAATCAGCTTTTGGAACGCATCCGTGGCCATGTCAATACGCCTTCGGATCTCAGTGTCGACTTTCCTCCCTCTGTTAAAACACTTCCCAGGTATTTAAATTTCTGTATCTGCTTGATTTTATTATCCCCAACATTTTGAATTCCTCTTTTTACTGATAGCCCATGTATTCAGTTTGTTGGTTGTTTAAGAAACAGAAGTTAGTTTAAGAAACAGGGAGAGAGTACTGAATTGCTACGTGCTGTCCGTCCTTCAATATGGCGGTAAATGCTGGACAATATAATCAAAAATGAAGGAAAAACTTGAAGCAACTGAAATGTGGTTCTACAGAAGGATGCTGCGAATATCATGGATCGAGCATGTGAGCAATGACGAGGTCTTGGAAATGATGGAAACAAAAAGAAAATTAATACTGAGCATGAAGTTCCTGGGATACGAAATGAGGAAGGAGGGCTTGGAGAACCTGATACTAACAGGCCAGATAGAGGGAAAAGATACAGGGGAAAGCAACGGATAACATATTTGAAGGACCTAATCAGGTGGATGACGGAACGAGGATTGCATGGTGTAACAGGAGAAGGCGTGCTCAGAGCCACCAGGGTTAGAGAAACGTGAAAAGTGATGATCGTCTACGTCCTGAAAAGACAGGGCACATAGAAGATATTGTTCAACAAAGTAAATACAAGGATGTAGAAATTGAAATTCAGAAGATGTGGCATCTGAAAACTCAGACAATCCCAGATGTTTTTGGAGCACTAGGAAACATACTAAAAATATGAAAAAAAAATATTGTTTCTCTACTACCAGGTCAATCAAGTTTGGGTGGAATTCAAAAGAAACACTCATGCGCGCTTCCCACATCCTCAGGAATGTTTTATCAATGTAACAGATGAGGAACATATAATACATGAAAATAATTGCACATTCTCATATATACATATATACATATATATATACATATGATCCTAAACAATTTGCAATGATTTCTTCCTTAACGTTGAATGATTCACCTGTGACTCTACCGAATTTTACACCTGTGACATAAACCTAATTTTTTTCAAACTTTCTATTTAATCATATTACACATGGTAACATTAGATAGATTCTATTCTGCTTACATCTATTAATGAAAACTAAAATTAAATACAATCATGCGACATCATACAGTTCAGAAAAGGGATGCCGGGAATGTCATGTCCAACCAACATTCTTACAGTATTTTAAGACTTCAGGCTAAAACTCGGAGGTAGCACTCATAAAACAAACAAGCAGACTCAAAATGCAATAATAATAAAAATGATCGAGATATATCTTCCAATCTTTTGCAACACTTTCTGAATAGCATCATTTCCAGAAAGGAAAAAGAAAAAAAAAAGAAACGGTGTTTAACAATCTTTTAACACTCTGTCTGTATCCTGAAAGAACACGGCTCATGTAATAATGTAAAATAACAATGAATAAAAGTGTATGTACAAACGTCGCTTGTCATTTCAAGACAAATAACATTTCTGCATAGATATGTTTTCATGCTTCTATGACTTTTTGTGTTATGCTTTACTTGAAAAAGACAGACATACTGTCAAATATTCTGTTCGTTTTACTTTTCGTTCATGAGAATCATGCTCACATGAAAAACTTGTAATAATAATCCTCTGTATTATAATAAAGACCGTTGCGTGCATATATATATATATATATAATCATCCGCTGACAGATCTGTTTCGCTGTATCACAGCTCATCAGTACAAGTTAGATATCCGATTGCTTCCAGCCTGGATTGAAACCTGACCGAATTGACATCAGCCGGCGATTCTACTTCTGAGCTATGGACGCTCGTCAGAAGAAATTCCATTTGTAAACGGGTTATTACGCAACCCAGGTTTCTACTTTCCGGTGTCTTCATGCGATTTACAATAATTGTTATTGTGAATCGCCTGAAGACACCGGAAGATAGAAACTCGTTTACAAATTTAAAAAATATTCAAAACTTCTACAATATTATTGTATTGAACACTTTTAATACAACTGTGCACTGGTCTAATTTATATTATGACCAAAAAGTAAATCATTATATATATATATATATATATATATATATATATATATATATATATATATCCAGGTGTAGAGAACCCACAATATTAGAATTCCGAGTTCCCCGGCATTTACTTTGTTTTAAAAAAAAAGTGCTCAATACGACAAAAATCGTAGAGTATAATATAATTATTAAATGTAACCGCCACTTCTGCTCCAACAGTTTATTTTCTCGCACTTCCCACCTGTGGAATTCCCTCCCGTTTATTTGCTTTCCTGATGCTACAATCTCCCAGAATTTAAATTTAAATCCAACGTTATCCGCTATCTTCAAACTACTTGAATCCTGTTCATCTTTTATCCTGCCTTCAATACCCCTGTACCTACTCTTCTCTCTCACTGTAAGCCCTGCACACTAGTTGCGGTACTGCCTTGTTTGAGATGATATGATTCACAAAATATTTCGAAATTCCCTGTAGGTTACCCGAATCGAATGCTGGATAGCACAACGAACGGACAAAATATCGTGATAACAACAACAATGAGGACATTAGTCCGCATGTAAATAGAGTAAATAATAAAATTATGATTAATGAAATACTTCATAAATAATAAATATCTCTATTAGAATAAAAACCGTTGTATATATATATATATATATATATATATATATATATAGTGTATAGGGGCAGCAAATAATTTTCTAAACATATACTGTTAAATATAAGAGACAATGAATGTCTATTATGTTTAATCATGAGCCGTTCTAAACATCGTATTTTGACTTTAATTTGTTTGGATTTAATGTACATGGCCTCCAATATTAAATCTAAACAACCCACACTTAATAAAATCACGTTTAAATCTAGTCATAACACATTATATTGCATTTGAATACATGGTTCTGTTGTCATTTCGCGCTATCACGCGGTGTGGCGTCATAGAACCGCATTGCAAATTTGCGAACTGCCTTTGTTATTTTTGGTAACTATTGCCGTTGCCTAACGGAGTTTTATGTCAACACAAAATAAAATCGTCGTTGATGGTGGATCTTATTTTGTTACCGTCTTATTAACTTCTCTGAATATGGCTCATGTAAGCCGAAAGCTTAGAACCAAATTAATAAAAAATCATCCGAATGTTGGAGAATTTTTGGCTTTATTTTCAACTGAAATTAAAACCAAAATACGACGTTTAGAACGGCTCATGATTAAACATAATATACATTCATTGTCTCTTATATTTAACAGCATATGTTTAGAAAATTATTTGTTGCCTCGATACACTATCCAGGTGAAGAGAACCAACAGTTTTAGAATTCCGAATTTTCCGGCATTTATTTTTTAAAAGTGATCAATACAACATTTTTCGTAGAGTATAATATAATTATAATTGAATTTGTTTTTATTTAAAATTAATTTAATTTACATTGCGACAAGGAAATTTCTATCCTTCCTGTCACACTCATGGAAAGAGTCCGGCAGCGTTGGCTCAGTTCATTAGAGAGACGATAGTGAGGCATTGTCGGTTCAGGTCATTCTCCTTACAACCAGTTATTAAACTTTACTACGAGTTATGAAAGCTCTTGCCGCGTTTTTGTTCTTTAACAGTTCCTTATTATTTTTGCAGGAATTATATCTTCGATTAGTCAACAATATATGTCTATCTTCTCTAGTATAGATGGTTGTGTGTGTGTATATATATATATATATACTAGCAGTATAGCCCGGCTTTACTCGGGTGTAATGAAAATTTTAAAACTAATCCATGGTCCTGGAGCTCAGACTCTTTGGACGTTGGCACGAAAGACTAAAAAGCAATAGTTGTTTCCAGTTAAAGCGAAACCGTAGACTGAAAAAAAAATGAATGGATGTAAGTCAAATTTTCATTTCCTGCTATCGGTACCAAATAAGTTTTTTTCGTCGTAAACTGAATTTTGAAGGCTAAATAAGTCCTCTGAGTAAATGATATCATGGCTGAGACTAAGAACTACAACAATTATACCTACTTAGAGCCAAACCCGAAGCAAAACACACACACACACACACACACACACACACACACACACACACACAAACATCTTGCCTTTTATATATATATATATATATTATCGATTTTCTGCACTATTGTAAGAACTGCAACCTTGAAACTTCTGAATATCGTTTATTATGTCTTTGTCTATGAGTGTATTAAATTTGATTAAAATCGGACCACTCATTCTAAAACCCGATTTTTTCGATTATCGATTTTTGATATTTATCGGGGGTACCTCGACACAAAACCTAGCTAAGAACACTCGCAGACGTCTATAGTACAACTGTGTAAATTCTCAAGAAAATCGGTTCAGCTGTTTCGGAGTCTATAGGTAACGGACACACACACATACACACACACACAGACAAAGTTCCACTTATAAATTATTTTAGATAGATTTAGATATATATTCACTCCTGTCACGCTAGAGGTGGGTATAACTAGTGAGGGAGAAATAACTAATAATTTTCTGAAATATTTTGCCGAATTTTTGATGGCAAGGGTACACTCGTAATAACAATAACTGCAACAGACGTAATGATGATTAATATGTATCATATATTTATTGAAATTATTTTACATCGTAAGCAGACGGAATAAATAAAAATTATAGATAAAATTTCCGATAATGCACAACTTTCTTATAATTAAATATGCCTTTACCCTTCAGGACGTAGGAGATCATGTTTGTATGCAACTTCTCTTTTGTTGATCCATATTACATATGGATGGTTGCCATTATTCAATGTGTGAGTTGATGGCAGAACAAAGATAAACTTAAAGATAAACACGCGGTGTCTTCTTTTGTTTGTTTTTTATGATCAGTGAGCGTCACATGCTCCAGGCCGTCTTTTACTCATTCAGTTAAGTGCCATACGTGATACACGCTTGGGCGATCATGTCTCGAAAAAGACATGACTGACTGGGCTGACGATTATCCCGCAGTAAGTTGCCATTACTTTATGCGGTACACTGGTTGCCAACCAAGGCTATAGAACCCAATCCGTCCTGTTATTTAACCCATAACTGGAGGAGAGAGACGGATTAATATGTTTCCCAAGGGTATTTGCGCATAAGTGAATGCAAAGAATTCAACTAGAATTCGAACTCGGCTCCCTGACTTCCGAGCCGATACTCACTGCACCACAACGCAGTCATTATGAGGCTGAAATATGAAGGAGCGAGACTATAGCAGTGAAACCTTACATGTATTAATTTCACCTCTTAGGGATGTGCGTTGTGGTGCATTGGATATCGGCTCGGAACGAGAAATCGGGGAGCCGAGTTCGAATTCCAGCCGAATTCATTGCGTTCACTTAAGAGCAAATACCCTTGGGAAAGGTATTAATCCGTCTCTTCCTTCCAGTTATGGGTTAAATAACAGGACAGATTGGGTTCTATAGCCTTGGTTGGCAACCAGTCTACCGCAGAAAGCAATGGCAACCTACTGCGGGATAATCTTCTGCCCAGTCAGTCATGTCTCTTTCGAGACATGATCGCCCAAGCGTGTGTCACTTATGGCACTTAACTGACTGACTTATTAATAACTTTATTGTTTCTCCCAGGTAAACTGACATTTGACTGCTTAAAGTACACTTCAAAGCAACTAGAAAAGACTTTTCTTGAAAATAGACAAAATTTGACCGCATAGGAACGAGAAATCGGAGAGCCGAGTTCGAATTTCAGCTATGCCTTAGTTACTTTACGGCATTGAAAGGGATTAAACCGATTTAAACTAAAAACTACGGAAACATATATTAAATAAACAATCATACATATTTTCATTCCTCATATTGAGATTATTTTTGGAAATAGTTCTTTCAGATTTAATCTTCGGGACAATTTACTTTTTATTCCTAACTTAAGCTAAAAAATTTTTTCAAACATTCCTACGTTAATATTCCTATCATTTGTGAGGGCTACTATGCAAACATAGCTTTTAAAATCCAGTTTAGTTTTTCTATATCGGTTTTTCATTGATGAATTTTCTCATAACAAAATCTTGTAACATCGAGGTTATTCAAAGTACTTTATCGTTTCTCGTTTTTATATCTTAAATCCGTAGTGTAGATGATTGAATTTATTATTTACAAAAAAATGACTTCAAAAGAAACAGACAAGATCTTTCATTTCCAGCTAACCTTATAACTAACAAGGTTCCCATTTAAGGATTTGTTCTAGCATTTATCTTTTTCATTATGTATATGTGCACCTTTATGTGTCCATTTTCCTTTAAAATTCTTCGCCGCTTACGCGGTCCGTCCATAATCTCCTCAGCATCCTTGTGTCGAAGCGCATTTTTTTTTCCAGAGGACCAATCAAATGCGAGTTATCTATTACAAACGTCTTCCAGAGAATCGGTGTGAATAAGCACTGCTCCCAATTAGATCAACTGAAGGGAGCAATCGATCGAAAATCGTCCGGAATTGATTGAGAAAAGTGGTGTAAGATTCCGCCAGAATAGACTGTTTCGTTCGTGAACAGACATAATTGTTGCGGCTTAGCTAGAACCTTTTCACTCATTCACTATATTCAACAGATATTTCACCTTCGAACGATCATTTACTCCGATCTTCAAAGTATTCTCTAAATAAAAATAGTTCAGTTCCTTATAAAAAAGAAGAAAAAAAAACAGTTGGAGCCGAGAAAGACAAAAATGAGTTAAAAAGAATGGATATTAGAAACTGCGCGAACGTTGACTGAACACAATAGAATGAAATAAGAAATATAAGAAATTGTGACGTTCTCGAAATACAACTGACTTTATGGTACAAAAAAAACACTTTAATCAATTTTACTATTATTTTCTTTCTTCTTTCATTGAAGGATAGTTTTCTGTTTTTTATATATTTATTTGTGACTGTCACGTTCCAGCTTAGCTAGAATTTTTTTCACTCATTCGCCATATTTACCACATTTTGCACCTTTCGATTATCTTTAGAATTTTTTTAAACACCTCTCTTCAAGTAAGGCAGTAAAAACACAAGAGGTTGCTGAGTGTGAAGGAATAAAAAAAAAATAAAAACTACAAAAAAAAACTTAATGTATGGTCATCAGCAAACAGAGGAGCCCGAATTCTCAAATACAGGTTGGGGATACTAAAGTCAGTCAGTCAGTTAAAGTGCCATACGTGAAACACGCTTGGGCGATCATGTCTGGAAAGAGACATGACTGACTGGGCAGAAGATTAGTAGGTTGCCATTGCTTTCTGCGGTAGACTGGTTGTCAGCCAAGGCTATAGAACCCAATCTGTCCTGTTATTTAACCCATAACTGGAAGGAAGAAACGGATTAATACCTTTCCCAAGGGTATTTGCGCGTAAGTAAATGCAATGAATTCAACTGGAATTCGAACTCGGCTCCCCGATTTCTCGTTCCGAGCCGATATCCACTGTACCACAACGCACATCAAAGTCACGAAAGTGAAAAAAATTAAGTACTTGGGAAGTGTTCTAACAGAAGACGAAAAGTGCGACACTGAGATCCAAAGGCGAATTGACATGGCCAAGAACGCATTCCAGAAGCTGAGTAGAGTATTAAGAGAAATAAAAAATTTCGCTACAAACAAAGAGAGTATTGGATTGCTATGTGATATATGTTCTTCAATATGGCTGTGGATGCTGGACCATACCATCAAAGATTAAGGAAAATCTTGAAACAACCGAAATGTAGTTCTACAGAAGGATGCTGTGAATATCATGGATCGAGTATGTTAGCAATGATGAGGTTTTAGAAAAGATGGAAACGAAAAGGAAATTAATACTAAGCATCAGAAAAAGACTGCTGAAGTTCTTGGGACATGTGATGAAGAAACAAAGGCTTGGAGACTCTGATACTCACAGGTCAGATAGAGGAAAAGAGAGATAGGGAAAAGCAGCGGATAACCTATTTGAAGGGCCTGAGCAGGTGGATAGCAGAGCGGGGTTTGGGTGGGGGTAACAGAAAAAAGCGTGCTAAGAGCTACCAGGGATAGGGAAACTTGGAAGGCCATGATCGTCTACGTCTTGAAGGGACATGGCACATAGAAGAAGAAGAAATCATTATTTACGAGCGAGGACAATCAACGAAAAGGAATCAAGAAGACGGTAGATAACGATTTACGCTGCAATTACATTTTTGAAGATAAAAGTTGGCTACAAAGCAAGAAGCCGAAAGAGGGCTTCTCAAGCAGGAATTGCGAGAGAAGAAACTTAGTATAGAACTTATATTTAGCAAGTTCAGCTGTAAAGTGATGAGTCCTTATTTTCAATCTATTAACAAAAATCGTTCAATTCTCTGAAAGATTCCAAAAAGAAAGTTCTTTTCTAGGGAAGATATAAAACTGCTGGAAAAAGGAAACTTATAAAATGCGTGAAAGTTGGATTAGCACGTTAGAAAGAAATGATAAATATATTATAATTAAGATACCCCTTTACAATGCTTGTGGGTCTGATATGCATGTATCCCTATAATAGTCCTTAAGAAGTGTGCACTTGAATTGACTCCCATTCTCTCGAAACTGTATAATAGATAACTCTTGATTTCCTGCATGATTGAAATCCTCAACTCAATCCAGTTTTTAAGAACTCAAGTGAATCGTCTGACACTTCCGACTGTCGACATATTTGCCTTCTACCTTCTGGAGAAACTACTAGAGGCTTTAATAAATTCTGAACTGGTTAAACATCTCACATTGCAGGCCTTTTTAATTCAGATAATCAGTATGCTTTTCGTTTCTCTAGCTTAACTGCTCATATTTTAACTGTCATGGTGGAAAGCTCTAGATAAGAATGGTGAGGCTTGGGCTGTTGTTTTGTATATCTTGAAATCTTTCGACAGGGTTCGGAGTGCAGATCTTCTTCACGAATTGAAATTCTATTGCGTCTTTGACCAAATTTTCGAACTAATCTGGTCGTTCTTATCAAATAATGAAAATGGAAGTTTTCTTGAACAGCTACTTTTCAAAATCATTTTGAAGGTGTTCGCAATAGCACTATCCTTAGTCCTACTCTATTTTAAATTTTCGTTAACGACCCTCCCGATAGCAATTTGATTTTTATGTGGATGACACAACCATTTATTCCTGTCTCGATAAGAAGTCTGATAAGTTTGATAAAGTCAAATTTACGGCTGATGACAAAAACGACCTTCAGTCTATTGTTAACCGAGACAGGGGATGACTTGTTAATTTTAACTCTTCCAAAACCAAACTACTTTTATAAATCATCTGAGAAATCTCTTTCTGCCTTTCATCATCATGGCTGATAATAACCACCAGGAGAGTGACTCGTTAAGCCTTCTCGGGATAACATTCTCTGTAGAAAGACTATATTGAATCCATTGCTAGGTCAACTGCAAAGAATATTTGATCAATATGCCATGCTACACAATTTTTCTATCTTGAATCTATCTATAAGTCTACCATTCGTCCGTGCTTAGACTATTGCTGCCACATATGGTCTGGTGCTCACACCATATATCTTGAGGTCTTTGATAAAATCCAAAAGAAGAATCAGCAATATTATTAATATTGCTGATTCTTTCTGACGTCTCGGCTTCAGTTAACTTTCCGACTGCCTATTTCTGCCTTTTCTCTAAAACTTCCATGTCAACTGTTTAGATGAGCTCTTCGCCAGGGTACCTAGACTTTATGAATTTAAGCGACGTATTCACCTGGATGTGCATTGTGGGGTGGGGTAGATATTGACTCGGAACGAGAAATCGAGAAGCCAATTTCGAAATTTAATTGAATTCATTGCATTCACTTATGTGCAAGTATCCTTGGGAAAGGTATTAATACGTCTCTTCCCTCCAGTTATTGGTTAAATAACAGGACAGATCGGGTTCTATAGCCTTGGCTGGAAGCCAATGTACCGCAGAAAGTAATGGCGACCTACTGAGGGATAATCTTCTGTTCAGTCAGTCATGTCTCTTTCGAGACATGATCGCCCAAGCGTGTATTACGTATGGCACTTAACTGACTGGTAACTCTGTCTTATCAATATACAGTTGCGTTGGCAAAATATAACCGTAATTTCTATTTTTACACTTTCTTTTCTCACATTTCTTGCTTATGATACTCTCTTCTGGCTCCATGTTATCCAGCCAACTTTAATCTTCAAAAATTTAAATGCAAAGTTATTCACTTTCTACTGTTCTTCTAATTACTTTTCTTTTGTTCTTGCTCCTAAGTAAATTTTTGCATTTCTAATTCTTTCACACCCAGTAACCACATGTTTTCTAATGGATTTACTGCATTGCCAGTGATGAAATAAAAAAAATTGAAATTTGAGACAATTTTCTTTCATCTAAACTTATTTGTGAATGGAACTTTGTTTGTATATGTGTGTGTGTCCGTTACCTCTAGACTCCGAAATAGCTGAACCGATTTTCTTGAAAATGTACACAGTTGTACTATAAGCGTCTGCGAGTGTTCTTAGCTAGGTTTTGTGTCGAGGTACCTCCGATAAATATCGAAAATCGATAATTGAAAAAATCGGGTTATAGAATGAGTGGTCCGATTTTAATCAAATTTGATACACTTATAGACAAAGACACAGGAAACGATATTCAGAAGTTTCAAGGTTGTAGTTCTTACAACAGTGCAGAAAATCAATTATATATATATATATATAGATAACACTTATGAAATTTCTTTTTTACCCACTTCTTCCACTGTGTGCGGTTGATGAAATCGATAGTGACTCTGAATGAGTAATCGAAAAGCAGATTTAAATCCAATTTAGATTCGTTACATGCTATTGGTTAAAGAGTATAACTTGTATCTGGAAAAACTATTGTTATTCTCAAATAAAATTATTAATTCAATATTCACTCGTTAAAAACAAAATAATTATTCTTACAATATAAAAGATGTTTCGGCTTTAAATAAGAGTTGATAAACCGTAAAAAATACAATATCTCCCAGTGAAAGATGTTTCTCTCTCTCTCTCTCTCTCTCATTGTTGTCTCGTGTTTGATTGCTAATTACAAACATCAAATGCTTCATAAAATCTTGAATATTCGCAAAGAAACAAAACTTCGAAATAAAAGAAAAATAGATCACAGTTGTGATGTGGTACATTAGTTTCACGCCAGATTGATTAGTAGAGTTAAATAAAATATCCCTGTAAGAAAATTATAAATCAAAGAACCCACTCGACAAGTTTTCTAATTAGACAATTCTAGGTTAACCATCTAACATAACGTAAAACAGAGGTCAAAGAGAAAGCCACGTGATATATAATGTCTTCTTTCATAAATTCCAAGAATAACAGTGAAGAATTTTTACTTTTTCGTCTATTTCTTTTTGAAGTTATTTTTTCTTCATTTTTGTATCAATGACGTCAAACACAGCAAGTGATTAACGCCCAAAACCGCGTTGTCCGCCTGCCTGAAATTATTTCTCCGTGCCTACTGCGGAATTACCAAATGGTCTTTGACTATGGCATGCGTTGCGCTGTACTCGAATTAAAATAACATGATTCCATAAAACGTAAACGGTTTGGAAAAAAAGTATTTAAAAAGACAGAAAGACATTCAGAGCGAGAGTCAAGTCGAAGAAAACGTCTAATCACTGAATCTAACCTTTAAAAAAGAGACAAATAAACTAACATGCAAAAATAGTTAAAAAGAAACGGATCAAAATTGGTGAATTCAGGTCTTATAAATCGGGTAACAAATTTTGTCGGTTGTCTCCTTCCTGGATTTAATTCGACTTTCGTCATTATTTTTGCCCAGTAAAAATATTTAATTCTGATTTAATACTCTAGGTCGGTCTTTAGAATATGAATATTCAGATGACAACTCTTTCTGTCTTTTTGAACAAACGTCAAACGTCGACAATTTTAACTGTGAAATTATTTTTAATGAAACAAAAGCATGCTAAAAATATAGCAAAATTAATAAAATAATGCTGGAATAATGGATAGCGGCTCGGACTGAAGAATCGGAGAGCCGAGTTCGAATTCTAGTTGAATTCCTTTACTTGCGAACGGTTTTAATCTATCTCTTCTTCACCTCCCAGCTATGGGTAAATAGTAGGAGAGACTGAGTTCTATAGTCTTGGATGACAACCTTCCAGGAGAAGGGAAACTTTAAATTTAAACCAGCCTGAAGGTGGTTAGGCTTCGTCTGGCTGTCGTGCCCAAAGAAACCCCCCTCTTCTACTGTGGATGCAGAACGTGTGGTGCCTCTACAACTTTTATGGGATATATGGATCTGGAAAATATATATTACCAATGTTTGGATATTTATCAACCCTCCCATGGTAGTAGTTTTGATAAACGGTTACAATGTGGATTTTCACACGCATTATTCAGTTTTCTCAACAAAAGATAAGGCTGGATTCAAACTAAACCAATTTTATTTCTTAACCAGCGCACCACCTGTAATGTTAAAAAGAAAACTAGCAGAGTACTGCTAATGATTTTGATCTTCACAATGTGTTACGCTGTTGTAATTAAATAAGCTTACTAAATACCTAATCCTTTTAGCAGATATAAGGAATTTGTCATATGAATAGATTATAGATATGATATTAATTCAGTTCATTTTTATATCCAATCTCCGACACTAGTTTTAGTGGTTGACCTATCATCTGTCACAGAAAAATAAAAAAAAAGAAAGTCCGACCTTCTAGATCATATGCCATACGTGATACCTGCTTGAGCGATCATGTCTCTTTCGATCCATGACTGACTAGGCAGAAGATTTACCGCAGTCGGTTGCCATTTCTTTCTGCAGTAAACTGGTTGCCAACCAAATCTATAGAATCGAATCTGTCCTACGATTCAACACATAGCTGGAGAGAGAAGAAACGGATCAGTACCTTTCTCAAGGGTATTTGCGAGTAAGTGAATGCAACGAATTCACCTGGAATTCGAACTTATCTCTACGAATTTGCATTTCCCGAGCCGATATGCATTGCACTACAATGCACAGCCCTTTTACATACAGCCTTTTAGGTAGATTGTTGAAAAAGGCTGGTGAAAGAGTCGATCCTGACATTTTCTTGCTTGTAATCTTTCTCATAATGAGAATTGAATAAAACTGACGCTGTTCAAATGCCATGTTAATGACCATCGAACGCATGTCCGAACATAATTTGATCAGCGCTTTCTCTGACGTTCTTTATGAGCTCGCAAAGCATGTTGTAAATAGTTTAGTTCCTCAAAGCACAAGTTCGCTCGTGTACCATTAGACTGTCAATTACCGATCAATTCAACAAGTTCTTTGCCAGTATCTTTATTACTTTCTAACACCCGTCTTGTCCTTGCGCAACAGTTTCCACAAAGCCCTGATGACGCATCGAGAAATGTACCGAGAAGCTGAATTGTTGATGTGTCAGAGATATATACGACTTTAGTTTAGGCTCAAGCAATAATCGAGCTCACTTGTAAAAGCATACCGGCCTTCACTCTAAACATTACATTACTACCAAGTGTTCACATTGATGTGCTATAAATATATCGTATTTTCGCCACTCTAGATTTAATTCTAGGGTCTTTTAAGGTTCCTTATTACAAACATTTGTCTATATTTCTGAAATGAAGTATTGTAATTATTTACATTGTTCGGACTGTTGTTCTCATCTTTGTTGCCATGTTCCGGCTTCAGTGGATAAAAAGTGTTGGTTTGATCTAGTGACCCAAAGAGTTATGAGCAAAATGTCCGGCCACAGCAGAGTGAACAAAAAACTTAGATGTTGAATTAAAATGAGATAACTGATACTGAGACATCGGGAGGAGGCATGACTCATGGAACTAGAACAATCTACCCAGGTGAGCGAAATAAAAGGTTCTGTTCGAAATTCCAATCAACTGAAGAAGATCGGAGCGTACAACAGTATAAACGTTGAGAATATAGCAACAAAGGTGAAGACAACAGTGCGAACAAAATAATTTGTACTTGGACTTAACGAGATTTAAAAAAATTGTTGGATTATTTAATATCGAATATAAATCTAACAGGAAGAACATCAAAATGATTGTGGTCAAAGACGTAGACATCCGCCTGGATTGCAAAAGATTCAAGATGATAGGCATCGGTTCGGATTGCACTAAATTCAAGAAGGTAGACATTATTCCCAATTATACTAGATTCAAGAAAGTAAACATCAGTTTGAATTACACTAGATTCAATAAGGTAGACATCAGTCCGAATAACACTAGATTGAAGTAGGTAGAAATCGGCCCGAATTAGACAACGTAAATTCAAGATAGACATCAGTCCGGATTACATTAGATTCAAGAACGTAGACATCTGTCTAAATTGGACTACGCAGATTCAAGAAGATATGACATCGTCCATAAGTACACTAGAGTCAAGAAGGTATACATCAATCAAGATGACTTAGAGTCCGAAGGTAAGCATCTGTCTGAATTGGACTACGTAGATCCTCAAGAAGATAGACATCGTCCATAAGTACACCAGAGTTAAGAAGGTACATACATCAATCAAGACTTTAGATTCAAGAAGGTAAGCATCTGTCTGAATTGGACTACGTAGATTCAAGAAGATAGACATCGTCCATAAGTACACTAGAGTCAAGAAGGTATACATCAATCAAGATGACTTTAGATTCAAGAAGGTACATCCGGAAGAATTGGACTACGCAGATTCAAGAAGATAGACATCGTCCATAAGTACACTAGAGTTAAGAAGGTAGCATCAATCAAGATGACTCAGATTCAAGAAGGTAAGCATCTGTCTGAATTGGACTACGTAGATTCAAGAAGATAGACATCGTCCATAAGTACACTAGAGTTAAGAAGGTATACATCAATCAAGATGACTTTAGATTCAAGAAGGTAAGCATCTGTCTGAATTGGGACTACGTAGATTCAAGAAGATAGATATCGTCCATAAGTACACTAGAGTTAAGAAGGTATACATCAATCAAGATGACTTTAGATTCAAGAAGGTAAGCATCTGTCTGAATTGGACTACGTAGATTCAAGAAGATAGACATCGTCCATAAGTACACTAGAGTCAAGAAGGTATACATCAATCAAGATGAGATTCGGATTCAAGAAGGTAAGCATCTGTCTGAATTGGACTTCAAAGTAGATTCAAGAAGATAGACATCGTCCATAAGTACACTAGAGTCAAGAAGGTATACATCAATCAAGATGACTTTAGATTCAAGAAGGTAAGCATCTGTTCGAATTGGACTACGTAGATTCAAAGGTAAGAAGATAGACATCGTCCATAAGTACACTAGAGTCAAGAAGGTATGCACATCAATCAAGATGACTTTAGATTCAAGAAAAAGCATCTGTCTGAATTGGACTACGTAGATTCAAGAAGATAGACATCGTCCATAAGTACACTAGAGTCAAGAAGGTATACATCAATCAAGATGACTTTAGGATTCAAGAAGGTAAGCATCTGTCTGAATTGGACTACGTAGATTCAAGAAGATAGACATCGTCCAGAGAGTACACTAGAGTTAAGCAAGAAGTACATCAATCAAGATGACTTTAGATTCAAGAAGGTAAGCATCTGTCTGAATTGGACTACGTAGATTCAAGAAGATAGATAACGTCCATAAGTACACTAGAGTCAAGAAGGTGCTACATCAATCAAGATGACTTTAGATTCAAGAGCATCTGTCTGAATTGGACTACGTAGATTCAAGAAGATAGACATCGTCCATAAGTACACTAGAGTTAAGAAGGTATACATCAATCAAGATGACTTAGATTCAAGAAGGTAAGCATCTGTCTGAATTGGACTACGTAGATTCAAGAAGATAGACATCGTCCATAAGTACACTAGAGTTAAGAAGGTATACATCAATCAAGATGACTTTATTCAAGAAGGCAAGTATCTGTCTGAATTGGGATCACGGATTCAAGAAGATAGACATCGTCCATAAGTACACTAGAGTCAAGAAGGTATACATCAATCAAGATGAATTTAGATTCAAAGAAGGTGGAAAGCATCTGTCTGAATCACTACGTAGATTCAAGAAGATAGACAACTACAAGTACAACACCAGGAGTTAAGAAGGTACATCAATCAAGATGACTTTAGATTCAAGAAGGTAAGCATTCGAATTGGACTACGTAGATTCAAGAAGATAGACATCGTCCATAAGTACATCAGAGTTAAGAAGGTATACATCAATCATGATGAATTTTCAGATTCAAGAAGGTAAGCATCTGTCTGAATTGGACTACGTAGATTCAAGAAGATAGACATCAACCATAAGTACACTAGAGTTAAGAAGGTATACATCAATCAAGATTACTTTAGATTCAAGAAGGTAGACATATGTCTGTATTAGACTGCGTTGATTCAAGAAGATAAACATTGGCCATAAGTACATTAGAGTCAAGAAGGTATACATCAGTCTGGATTACACTAGATTCAAAAAAGTAGACTTCGGATTACACTCATATCCCACAAGTAGACATCAGTCAGTTATATATTAGATTCAAGAAGGAAAATATTGGTCCGCTTTATGATTGAGACAAAAATGATGAAATATGTCCAATTTGCACTTGAGTCTGCAAACATGCACCTCGTCATTTAGCGGTGAAAATCTTACTCTACTGCAGGGGATGCAATCAGTGTAATTTAAGCCTGCCAATAGACCAATGCAGACAGGAATACTAAGCATCTCAAATCACTAGTTTCTTAGTATCAATTGATACTGTAAAAATTTTTGCTCACTTTAACCGTAACACCAGCTATCCACTAAATTACACACAATGGCAACGAATTGGATTTACCAATCAAACACTACATTAATGTCACCATTTACCTGTCGAGAATTCATACATTTTGACTTTGAAGAAACTAAAACTATCAAGAGGCAACATTATATTGGTAACGTAAATTCTACTGTCAAGCAAAAGAAATCAGTCCCCTGGGTAAAAAGTAATAATTAATTTACTTAATGTTTACGATAAAGTTGTAAGTATTCAGCAAATTTTTTTTCAGAAGTAGGATCAATTATCATTCATTAGTGTAATGGAAGTTGTCATATTCATATAAACACGTTTCGTGGGGAGGTACAGAACTAAAGGAATGGTGATACTGAAAATAAGACCTACAAAATTATGAGCTGTTTGAAAACTCTCGTGATTAACCCAGATTAAAATGCACGTGTTAATTTCTCATCTTAAATAATTAAACACATTTTGCATGAATCAACTTCATTACCTTCAACATTCCATTTTAGTACGGTTGATTTTAGTTCGAAAATGTGGAAGTGAGTTTGAAGAAGAGTTTAAAAGATTATCGAAATAACACAAAGGATACGTTAATGTATTGAGTGATTGTTCTGTTTTCACGGCATATCAACTCTGTCGTTTATTTAATGCCGTAATTTTTATTTTTAATATATATGTTGTATACAAAGCTATGGGTCGTTGGTTTCATTAGTCTCTAGTTACGTCTCTACAACGGATTTGTTTACTTGATGTGAATTGGTGGTTGAGACCAATCTACTATGTTAGCGATGTCATAAAACCATATGAGGAACTGGTTACTGTAATAATTTAGAGTGGGTTTTACAATAAATGCCTACTTATATGTTGTTTATAGGATACAAATCCTATATCATCTAACTATATGTAGTGAACACAACAAATTCTAGATATAAAAATTCAAATCTGACTCATTATTAGAAATAAAGGACTTTTCTCGAATTTACAAACTTTGCTTAACACACAGAAAAGCTCACGAAATTTCACACCTCGATGTGAAATGTTCGTCGTCCAATGGAACGGCCAGAATCGCATCCGAGAATGAATTCCCAAACGAAATAAAAGACGAGAAAACCCGACCGTCGCTTCAGAAAGTTAAGCTGAGGAGCGTAATTAACACGTACCTTTGACAAATGTCAAACGATCGTTATTACTATTGCCTCTCTCTTTCTCTCTCACCTATCACCTACTTCTTCTTCATCGTTCCCCAGTCTACTTGATAACCGCATGGGACGCTATAAGACTGAGAAAATAATTCAAAGACACTCCTACCCAACAACAAACGCCCATACATACTTACATACACACATACGTTTCTGCCTCGATCCAACAAGTTACTACTACAAACTCTCTTAATACCCTTAACCTCTTACTACTTTTTTTTAATCATTTCACCCCGAGCAAGGCAGAAATGCCACTGATGAGTGGGGGGGCTACATAACTGTAAAAAGATTAATTAGAAAAGAATGAGGATTACAAACTAGTTAGAAAGGAGCAATAGAAAGCTGAGAATGCAGGTGCGATGACAGATACATAGGTGGAGAGAAAGGGAAGGTTATACAGGGGAGGGGAGAGAGCTAGAGTCCAGTGGTTAGTAGATGAGTATTGACTTTGCATTTAAATTTCTGGAGGTTGTAGCCGTCAGGAAAGCAAGAATATGGGAGCGAGTTCCACAGGCGGGAAGTGCGAGAGAAGAAGCTGCAGGAGTAGAATTGTCGTCTGCATTTGGCTAACCTGACTGTGAATGGATGGGACCCAGTTGCCAGTCTGGTTGCACGAGTAAAAACCTGTTGAGGAGGTCCAGTGACTTAAGTTCGTCCGAGCAGAAGCCATGAAAATATTTATAGAACAGACAAAGGGAGGCCACATTTCGACGGTGGGGAAGTGGCTGCAGTCGAGCCAGTACCTATCACATTGCAGAATCGCCTTTGGAGCCTGTCGAGAACACTGAAGAGAACGGTAGGGGCGCCTGACCATAAATGGCAGTAGTACTCGATGCACGGACGGATGGTTAACTTGTGTATATGCAGAATGGATTCAGGCGGAAAAAACATCATGGATCGACATAGTGACCCAACCTTCTTAGCAGTAGATTTAGCTATGGATTCAATATAGTGGTTCCATTTGAGACTTGAGGAGAGAGTAAGGCCGAGGAGGCGTAGTGTGTTGCTCTCAGGGAGAATCGCTTGGTCCATGCTTATGGGAGGCAGGAGAGGTTGCCTGTGATGCATGACAGACAACAGCTTGGTCTTAGACGCATTGAAGTTGACAAGCCACTTATTGCCCCAATTCACCACAGAGTGTAGATCCCGTTCAAAGTCAGCCGCGAGATTATGTCTGTCCGCCACAAGAGGTTTCTTACTGGTGCGGGGGTATATTGTGGTGTCGTCTGCGTAGATGCCTACTTGGGAACTGATCTCATCTGGTAGGTCGTTGATGAAAATAAGGAAGAGCGTCGGGCCCAGGATAGAGCCCTGTGGGGCACCAGCATTCGTGCTGTAGGATGAAGAGGCACGCCCATTCAAAACGACCTTCATTTTGCGGTTATTTAAAAAAGATTGGATTAGGTCAAGCAGGCGACCGGTAATACCGTAACCCCGTAGCTTGCATAGGAGGCCAGAGTGCCAAACCCTGTCAAAAGCCTTGGAGATGTCCAGAGCAACCGCGCGAGCCTCGTCAGACTCATCAAGGACCTGTTACGGTTGTTAGCAAGTCGGCCGTGGACCTGGCAAAGGGGAAGCCATATTGCCTGTCAGAGAAGAGTGTGTGGGCAGTAAGATGTTGAACTATTTCAGCATTGATTATGGCCTCGAATACTTTCCCGAATATCGGTAGAAGACTGATAGGACGATAGTTGGATGGGTCCGAGGGTTCACCACAATTCTTAAATACAGGAACGACTGAAGAAAACTTCCAGCATGCAGGAAAGCAGGAAGCAGAAAGGCAGTAGTTAAATAATTTAGAGAGGACAGGGCAAAGTTCAGGAGCAAACCTTTTAAGGACTATCACCGGGATTCCATCGTCTCCACTCGCCTGGGGGTCGAGTTTTGAAATTACTCGGGATACTACTGTCGGGATAATATATACGTCGTGCAGTTTGGCCTCAGTTCTAATCGGGAAGTCGGGTGGGTGTACTCCAGATGAGTCGAATGTGGAGTTGGTTGAGAATCTGCGGGCAAAGCACTTAGCTTTGTCCGCAGATGACGTGAGAACCTCAAATCCATGGATTAAAGGAGGTATTGAAGATTTGCTATTGTTCAGCATTCGTTTGCAAATCCTCCAATAGTCCTTGGAGCCGAACTTGCGGTCAGCTATGCGCTGTCGCATTCTCTCAGCAAACAACCGTTTGGCGTCATTTAGAGTTCTCTTGCACTCATTGCGAGCAGACGTGAACAGGCGCCTATTATGATCAGATGACTGTCTCCGGAATAGACGGAAGTAATGGTTTCTGTGAGCAATGGATTTCTCTTGGAACGTTTTACTTCTACCACTTCTTGTTATTACTTTCTATCAATAAATTTCTATTCAAATATGCAAAAGGCATACTTTTATTCTTCCACAAATCCACACATTCCAATTTACAACCTTCTGGTGATTACGAATAAATGTGTAAGTCGTAGGGAGTTAGGTTATGTATAAGACAAGACCGAATTAATTAACATTAGCCATCTCCCTACATCTTCAAATTAACCCCAACGAAAAACGTAAAATTGCACACCCGCAAAATCGGATCAAAACTACTTAAAACATTTTGAAAAAACCCAAACTAAGTCAAATTTCACAAGTCAATGTGAAAATTAAGATTCTGGATTCTGATTGGATAGGAAATAGCAAATTAATCTATGACCCCTGTTTAATTTTCTTAACACCTAGAAAATGGGTATGTGGCTTTGATCCAGTCACATGACTAAATTTCACTATTTAACCACGTATCTTGACCGGCCTAGTCAGTCCGAGATGAGAGCGGTAATCTGACGGACCTCGTCACAATGTAAGGAAGAAAGTTCAAGAAGCCGACCCGGTCATGCCTCGTCGGCATACAGTCATTCTTCCTCCTTTCAATTTTCCTTTCTTCGTTTTCACTCACACGCCGTCAAAGAAAACAATGACAACAATATACTACAATTGACTCCGATAAGTACAATCTCTTTTATTGCTTGACTTTCCTTTTCACATTTACTCCGGCCATAAAAAGGAAAAGAACACAGATTTTATTAGTAACCTTTTCAATCTTTCTACATATACAAATTCTGCTACTAGCAACTACAAGTTCTGAATTTCTGTGGAACATTTAACTACCTACATTTCTCTTTGAACAATTAACGACATACATTTTTCTCGTTGAACATTAACTCCTACAAATTCATGTTATTCAGTCCAGTAACTAAAATTTCACTTATTTTACAAATTAAACATTTTTATTCTTTCAATCTATTCTGTCAGCCGTCTGATATTTTAAATTGTGTGGACTTCGGTTGTGTTTGGCACAAGACCAATTTGACAAACATCACCAAAGCCCCTACATGTTCACTTGGTTCCAATCTCTACTTCTTATCACCTTCGAGTCAACATCACACTCTAACCTCCATGCTTTATCGTGTAGATCTTCATCACTGGCACCAAGACTACTTCATAACGATAGATAGATAGATAGATAGATAGATAGATAGATAGATAGATAGATAGAAAGAGAAACTTAAATATAGATAAGAAAAAGATGAGATAGATAGATAGATAGATAGATAGATAGATAGATAGATAGATGAGAAAGACTTAAATATAGATAAGAAAAAGATGAGATAGATAGATAGATAGATAGATAGATAGATAGATAGATAGAAGAGAAAGACTTAAATATAGATAAGAAAAAGATGAGATAGATAGATAGATAGATAGATAGATAGCTAGATAGATAGATAGATAAGAAAGACTTAAATATAGATAAGAAAAAGATGAGATAGATAGATAGATAGATAGATAGATAGATAGATAGATAGATAGATAGATAAGAAAGACTTAAATATAGATAAGAAAAAGATGAGATATATAGATAGATAGATAGATAGATAGATAGATAGATAGATAGATAGAAGAGAAAGACTTAAATATAGATAAGAAAAATATGAGATAGATAGATAGATAGATAGATAGATAGATAGATAGATAGATAGATAGATAGATAGATAGATAGATAATGACAATAATGAGGATTTTAGGTCGTTTTCTGAACTGTACATAAGAGCAAAACATAGCCTTTAGCTCGATTTCAACCATTTTTGCTGGTCATAAAGATTCTTTATTCAGAATACAGACTGTGCGGGTAGCTTACAATTCATAGATGATAAAAAAGAAGGGGAGAGTCGTGATCACGTTCATCCTGAAGGAACATGGTATTCAAAATAAACACAAGGTAAATGCAAAAACGTATTAGAAATCGATTTTATTATCTCTTAGATTTTCTTCGTAAAATCTGCGGGCAAAATAATAAATAAAAACATTCATTTATAAATAAAATATTTTTGTTTATGAAAAAAATCAAAGATATTTATTCTAATATATTTGAAAAAAAGAAGTTACAGATATTATTTTAAAAAATGCATTATTTAAAAATTAATCTGCAACTATTTTTCAAAACAGACGATTGCTTTGAAAAACGCTTGGAGATTAATTTTAACAAAAGTGTTTCCCAATTTGTGGGGAAGGAAAGAAGAGAGATTGAGAAAAAATAAACAAAGATTACACGCTACCTCCTCCCCTTGCTGCTGTTTAGACATAGGAGTGGAATTCTGGTTTGTTTATGTTTGGTGTCTACCCCATCTCCCATTCCTCATCTATAGCATGATGGCAATACAGGGTAGTCAGTTAAGTGCCATACGTGATACACGCAGTAGGTTGCAGTTGCTTTCTGCGGTAGACTGGTTGCCGACCAAGGCTATAGAACCCAATCTGTCCTATTATTTAACCCATAACTGGGGGGATGAGACGGATTAATACCTTTCCCAAGGGTATTTGCGCGTAAGTGAATACAATGGATTCAACTGGAATTTGAACTCGGCTCTCCGATTTCTCCTTCCGAGCCGATATCCACTGGACCACAACGCACAACCTCAATACAGGGTACGGTGAATAAATTGCCGACATTTTAATTTTATTTTAATTTTGCGCATGCGCGTTCTTTGATTTTTATTTTTCGGCTGTACAATAAAGTAGGGTCCGTTGGACACAGTCTGTGTGAAAAAGAGCACCATGATGCAATTCGCTCGCCATAAATTTGAAAATCGCCTGCTTCTAATTCCAATATGAACCTTTCAGAGCATTTGGCTGTCAATCTGAAGACGGCGTAGAAGTTTCAGAAAGGGTTAGATGAGTCTAGTGATTATTACGAAAGTACAGCAGCTCAGAAAACTCACTCTGATCGTTCTGCTAAGAAAAGAACGCCCGCATTTGTTGGTAAGGGCCTCAGACTCTACACAGAGTACCTTGAGAATGTAGTGCTGATCTGGGTCAAGTGAGTGGCTGCTGAAAAATCCTATGTATGACAATAGGACTCTGCACAATGCCACACAAGGAGTACCTAGACCTAAACAAAACTCGTTGTAACAAAATATGAACTGAAGGCAATGATTATGACAGCGTTCACCAATTTAAACAAAGTGACCGACCAAAAGAGATGCAAGAGATTCTGAAATCGTCTGGAGGATGTTGTTAGCTGTTTTGTTTTTATGGCATATCAGCTTGGCGGGTAATTTATTGCCAACTAAATTTTATTTATTTATTGCTGGTAATACCTTTTTCTTTCAACAATTTATTGTTTTTATATAAGTTTTGTGTTTAGTAATACTTTTTTCTTTTCGAGTATCAAGATTCATTGGGATTTGTTTTTTTTTGTTTTTTTAAGGGCAGGGTCCTCAAGTTCTACCCTTGTTATTTAACCCATAACTGGAGGAAAAGGACGGATTAATACCTCCTTTCCTAAGGGTACCAGTGCTTAAGTGAATGCAGGGTATTCAACTGGAATTCGAACTCGGCTCACCGATTTCTCTTTCCGAGCCGATATCCACTGCATCACAACGCACATCCGTCACTAAACGCTTACAGCACCTGGTATTCCCAAGCGGTCACCCATCTAAGTACTGACCAGACTCAACGTTGCTTAACTTCGGTGATCGAGCGAGGACCAGTGTATTCAACGTGATAGGCCGTAAGCCATTCTGGAGGATGTGGCTGAAGCCAATGGCGATTTTATTGAATAAATTTACTCTTTAGTATTTCAATATATTTCGTGTGTAATTTTGGTAAATATATCTGTGAAAAAGAGATGTCAGCATTATTTCCATTTTGCGAAATTTATCCATCGCACCCTGTATATACATTCCATCTCAGGAGAAATTAATTATTCTTTCTCCTTTATATCTTGATTCCTATTATACCTTATTAGATCAAGAAATGTCGCGCATGCTTTTTCTGCTAACCGGTGAAAACTGAAGATAAAAGTTAAAAGACAGCCATAACCATTAGATAGAAAATGTCAGAAGGATCTATTTTAAGGAGAACCCGATTTTCTGAACTAAGAATAATTTGGCTTAAAAGAAATACCCTCACTGAAGTCACAGAGGAGATCGTCGACAAGTGACGAACTATATATTTGTAGAAAAATGACCCTTTCATTAGAACTGATGGATATGCGTTGGAGTGCAATGGATATCGGCTCGGAATGAGAAATCGGAGAGCCGAGTTCGAATTCCAGTTGAATTTGTTGCATTCACTTGCGGGCAAATAACCTTGGGAAAAGTATTAATCCATATCTTCTCCCTTCAGCTATGGTTTGAATAGAAGGACAGACTGGGTTCTATAGCCTTGGCTAGCAACCAGTCTACCGCAGAAAGAAATACCAACCTACTGCGGGAAAATCTTAGTTACGTATCGAAAGAGGCATAATCGCCCAAGAATGTATCACGTATGGCACTTAACTGATTGACTGACTGCCATCAGAAATATAATTAAGGTTGCTTTTAAATATGAAATAATTGGCTGGCCATTCATATCCGAGGATGCCCAATTTGCAGACGCCTGCTCAGGTACAGAGCCCCACTGTGGTTTATACTGCAACTACACTGACGGGGACTTTAGTTACAGTTCCCGGATGAGAGCGCGTTATCAACAGTCTGAACAAGTTCAATGCGTTCAAACCTTCAAACAAACGATGACTTCTATAAAGATTAGTTGGCTCTTCCTAAGAGATACAATTTAACGGAACACGTTTATGGGTAAAGAATCTTCAAATCAGGTTCGAACTTCAGCTGAACGGCTAACGTTCAATTCGTGATATTCTTAGAAAAAGGCGTGAATCTCCATGCCCCTGTCTTCTATCTTATTGCCAGATATTTTGTCAAAAATAATTCAACTTTGGGATGGCACGATAATTGGCGATGGTAAGGTAGGTGAGTAAGTATTCAGGAAGTTCCGTTTCAAAATGGAGCATGATGTGCGTTGTGGTGCAGTGGATATCGGCTCGGAACGAGAAATCGGGGAGCCAAGTTCGAATTCCAGTTGAATTCATTGCATTCACTTACGCGCAAATACCCTTGGTAAAGGTACTAATCCGTCTCTTCCCTCTAGTTATGGGTTAAATAACAGGACAGATTGGGTTCTATAGCCTTGGCTGGCAACCAGTCTACCGCAGAATTTAATGGCAACTTACTGCGGGATAATCTTCTGCCCAGAGACATGACCGCCTAATTGTAGTTATTCTTATGTTCATAATCTTCAGTTTCTCTCACCTTCTTTTTTATTCATTAAGCATTTTAACTCTGCCCCTCTACCTAGAGGGACTCCCGAACCTCGAATTTGGTAGATCTTAATATAAAAATACTATTCGACTATAATAATTTTCTACTCATTAACGGGCTTACGGCCATACCAGGCTGAAACGCAGGTTCTCGTACAATCACCGGAGTTAAGCAACGTCGATATAATTAAAATGAGGTTGTTGTATGGACAAAGGAAGCGCAAATTATTATATGTAGAATAGATAACGATTGACTGTAACTCTAAAGAGATTAAGATTGTATTAACTGAGGAGGAATCCTCCCGGTTCCGAACACTCTTCAGGTTGGCTTACGACCACATCACGTTCAAACACCGGTTCTCGTACGATCACCGAAGTTAAACAAATTTGAGCCTGTTCAGTGCTTAGATGAGTGGTCGTTTGATAATACCAGGAGCTGTAGGCTTTGATGTGCGAGTGGTCACTTTCGGATATCGAAGAGCCGACTTACAATTCCAATCATTTTTTTAAAATTCAATTACGAGCAAATATTTTTGGGAAAAGTATGGAAAAATTCTCTCCTCTCCCCCTGATATGGGTTGATTAGTAGGACTTGTATTAGTAAATCATTATTATACATAGAATAATGAATGATTCTTACACTCTATAATAATAAATATTTCTAATAATCAAAAATGTTTTTGGCTTTAAACAAACGGCAAAATGTTGATAAGCTGTAAAAAATAAATCATTATCATTATTGACAAGAACCACTTCATCTGCTTATGACTGCAAGACTTCATCTTGCTTTCCAGAATTCATTTTAGTTTTAGATTAAAATTTGATCAGAGATCATCTGGGTAGATGTTAACTAACTGAACAAGGACAAAGTCTCAAAACAGTACTTTAAATATGCAATTCGAAATATCCAACAATAAAATAAACTTCGCAAATAAAGTTTATGTCCAAGAACACCAAATGCTCTTTAATTTTCAGTATGGTCAATATTCTTCAGGAATCAGCTTTTAACCACTTAGCTCGAGTCAGTGATTCTAACATCGCCAACAACCATCAAACTAAACTTGGACGACTTCCTCTTCGCTTCGAGCGAATCGCCTGATTAGAAACATTCCCTGTTTGGATTGATTTATTTGGGGAATCACTTCTAATGCTTTTTAAAGTTCTCTGGTCTGTTAGTAACTCTGCAAATGTTCTTGGCTAGCATAGGTATCCCCTTCCAAAAGAGGATAACGAAGTTGTTAGTCGAGTCGGAAGAAGCCAGAAGAATTTATAAATAGTCGATAGCAATGATATATTGAATTAATCTTCGTCCGCTGCTTTCGTTACAAGTTTGTTTTAAGGTCAAACTTAGGCACAGAACTAGTGAGGCATGAGCAATGACATTTTGATTGATAATCATTCATATTCTCTCTATCTTTAAACTTTTTTTTTATAATCTTCTCACTCCAAGCAAGGAATAACTGCCACTGGTGCGCAAGGGGTTACATAATAGGACAGGAAATAGAGATGAGAAGGGAACAGGTTACAATAGGTGTCGGAGAATGGGTAAGAGAAGGACGGATACAGTGTATAGAGTGCTGTGTGATAGGGAAGTGTAAAGTGAGAACAAGTTTTGGAATCAATGAGATAAGAGATGACAGTTGACGTTGCATTTAAACTCATGGAGATTGTAGCTATTAGAGAAACAAGAATATGAAAGGGGGTTCCACAGGCAGAAAGTGCAAGAAACGAAGTTGATAGAGTAGAATTTGTAGTTACACTTGATTATTTTCACAGTGAAAGGCTGGAATCTTTTAGTTTTACCTACAGGAAGGGCTGAATGCTTGAAAGTATTTGTAGAAGAGACAGAGGGAAGCTACATCTCGTCGGTGAAAGAGAAACTGGAGTCCGGTCGCCAGGTCAGAATCGACTACATTGCAGATTCTTCTTTGGTTCTTGTCGAGAACCCCAAGGTGAACATCAAGGGTGCCCGACTAGATATGACAACAGTATTCAATGCACGGATGAAGGATAGATTTGTAAATGTGCATGATGGATTCAGAAAAGAAGAACTTCTTGACCTAATCTGACCTTTAGATTTAGATACTTATTCAATGTAGTCGTTCTACTTGAGGTCAGCTGAGAGAATGAAGCTGAGGAGGTGCAGTGCATTGCTCTCAGAAAGACTAGTATAATCCATGCTTATGGCGGTTAGTAAAGATTGTCTATGGTGGTTAAAGAATAGCAGCTTCATTTTGGAAGCATTAAAGTTTACGAGCCATAAAGTTTACGAACTTACCCCAGGTTACCACTGACTGAAGGTCTTTTTCGAGAGCAGTAGCAATGTTTGTTTTGTCTGCATCGGCAGATTTCTTATTGAAGTGGGAGTAAATAGTAGATACCTACTTGGTATCTGATTACATCAGGGAGATCGTTGATGAAAATCAGAAAATGCGTAGGACCTAGGATAGAGTCTTGAGGGATACCCACGTTCGTATGGTATGATCTTGAAGCATGCCCGTTCAAAACTACCTTCATTACGCGATTTGACAAGAACAATTTGATAAGTCAAACAAGCGTCTAGATATGCCATAGGCTTGTAGCTTGCGCAGAAGGCCAGCGTAGCCAGCGCAGAAGGCCAAAGGGTCAAATATTTTGGTTGGAGCTATCCAGGGTAACAGCTCTAGCTTCGACGTTTTTATCAAGAGCCTGGTATATGTACTCAGTGATCGTCGTTAGCATGTCAGCGGTAGTCCTGGCAAAGCGGAAGCCATACTGTTTGTCGAAAAACAGGCAGTGGTCTATGAGATATTGAACCACTTCAGCGTTGATGATGGCCTCAAACACTTTGCCAAAAATCAGTAGGAGGCTGATAGGACGATAATTGGAAGGGTCTGAGGGTCCTTCCCAGTTCTTAAAATAAGAAACACAGATGGGGACTTCCAGCAGGCAAGAAAGCAAGAAGCAGAGAGACAGTAGTTGTAGAGTTTGAAGAGGACAGAGGAGATTTCAGGGGCACATTTCTTTAAGGCGATGACTGGGATTGCACTACCTTCATTTGCTTTATGGGGTTAAGTTTTGATATTATTTTAGTGAACAGTGAGGGGTTAATGTAAACGTCGCTCAGTTGAGCCTCAGTTTTAAGTGGAAAGTAGGGTGCGGATATTCCAGACGAATTAAGTGAGGGGTTGGGGGAGAATCTGAGAGTAAATCGCTCAGCCTTGTCCGCTATAGCTGTGAGGACCTCATATTTATTTACTAATGGATGAATGGAAGGCTTGCTACTGTTTAGCACACTTTTGCAGATTCACCAGAAGTCTTTGGAGCCAAACTTGCTCGCTAATATACGCTGTTTTATTCAGCTTAGCGTCACGGAGGATCCTATTACACACATTGCGAGCAGAGGCAAATTGGCGCTTATTATGATCAGACGCGTGGCTCCGATAAAGCCGGATGTAGTGATTTCATTGGGCTACGAACAGGCAGAGGAGATCCGGAGGGTGAATGGGGTTAAGGTGGAACTTCCTGGCTGGAAGGAAAGCATCGATGCTAGATTTCATGAAGGAAGAGACCTCAAAAGCACAGTCTTCAACGGGGAGACTAAACACTTTCTTCCAAGGGACGTCACACAGAAAATCTTTTAGTGCCTCCTAGTCCACCTTTTGATAGCATTAAGAGATTCTGCTGGTTGGAGGTTCCTGGAAGAAGAGGAATAGAGATATATACTAGCAGAAACTACAGCGTGATCAGAGTTACTTAGAGGGCAAAGCTGCATGGCATGGCAGGAGTCAGGGATAGAAGTGAAGAAGAGATCTAGCAGAGGAGCTTGTCCTTCATTCATACTGAGGAAAGCTATGCGGAAATCAACCACTTTCGTGAGAGACTGGGTGATCGAAAGTTCAGGGTGTGGATGCCAGTAAAATCAGTAACAGAGTTTTCCAGGCAGTTGGCATGGTGGGCATTGAAGTCACCGAAGAGAAATATTTTGGCGATCGGTGTGCGAGGCAATGGCCTTATCTATATTATCAGATATGCTGTCCAGCAATGAACAGTCTGGAGAGGAAGGAGAGTGATAGAGAAAGAAAAGATAGCTAGCTAAGTTTAGTATAGCAAGACGTAAGCACATGTATGGATGGTCAGGGGATTCAAGAAAAACCTCCCTAGCCAGAGGAAGATGTTTGCTGACATAGACTCCCAGACGATGCATGTGGACGCTGGAGTCCCTCCAAAAGAAGGAAAGGTAATCTGGGATGAACAAATCAGAGGAGGGGATTGAGAGATTCTGGTTAGTTTTACAGAGAGCTAGGATGTCTGGGGACTTTTCGTGGAGGAAAGATTCTACACTCCAAAAGTTGGTACGAATACCACAGATGTTAGTGAAAGAAATGTTGAGGGGTTTAGGTGATTTTTGTGAGGATGGTTTAGCATTGTATTTGTAGTTATGAGTATTCATAGTTATTTTTTATTAAAAGAGGCTTCGAGTAGTGGTAGAAAACGGTTATCAACTACGACATGCGTAGGAAGGGAACTGGCACAGACTACAGCATAGTGTGGCCTCAGTGTCACCCACCGAAGGAATTTGCAGGGACACCTATCCATGCGCGTCATGGCACTAGAACAACCTCGATATTATGCAACTGTTGATCAGAGCAGCCACTCAAGACGCTACACAAGAGTTTGGACTCCTAAGTACCAATCGGAAGCATCAACCAGAAAACTACCACTACCTATTGAGGCCTAAGTAGAGAAAAAAAGAGTGAGCCGGGAACTCCTCCCTGAACATGAAACAAGGGATGAGCCTCTACGCCTGTCCAGAAGAAGAGAGAAGAGTAAGAACATTTACTCTTATGTAAAAAAAAAAATTAAAATTAAAAATAAAGGAAAATAAAATAAAAAATAAAGAAATAAAATAAAGGATATAGGTGATATTTTTACACTAAGATTTGAATGAACGAGGAGGTCTGGATAACCACGATTTTGAGAATTGTCAGTCCACGTTTAATAGTAAATTATAGACGTGATAGGTAGGGTAATGGGAGAGACGCTATAAAAATTATGTATTTACTTAGTATAAGTTCAGGTAACCCCTCAGTAAAATAATTTAGCGATCAAAGGAAGATTTAAACATGGCGAAAGAATCAAATTCTAAAAGATTTGTACATTTAAACAAGAACTTTACAAACTAATAACATTTTTCTGAAAGAAAAAATTTTTAAAAAATACAGAAAATGAAGTAATAAACACATGGGTGACATTAACAGTGTCTAGTCACATTTCAAGAGAAAAGACAGAGCAAAAACCCCGAGCAGAATTAGTTTTCTATTATGCCAGTTGGAAATATAGATATTTTAGTGCTAATGTTTCTTGGGATTTATAATTCTCTGTTTCCGAAATTAAACACAGCGTTAAAACTAAAAAGTAGAGGTAAGTGCGAAATCAATTGCTAAATTTGAGTAAGGGATAAATCAGATGTTGGAGGTGGGTAAGCCAGACCAGAGGACCCGGTTTCGAATCTCACCATTGTCGATTTGTTAGGAAAGTAACTGTGGACGGCAATCCCAGCGTGTAGAACCTTTTGCAAAGTGCTTACTAAATGTAACGGATTCGACCTGAATTGGAAACTTGGCTTCCCGATTTCTCAACTCGAAACGAAATTCATTACACCACAACGCACATCATATACAAGTTGCGATGGGTCATTTGTCGCCATTTTATAGTTTTGATTTCGCGCATGCTCATTATTTGTTTTTGGTTGTGTCGCCTGCACTTTATAGAAGTGTCAATTGGGCACCGTTTGTGAGAAAAAGAGAGAGCCATGACGCAATCCACTTCGCCAGAAATTTGAAAATGACATGCTGTACTGCTTAGACGGAAGCTCCATTACTAATATTTCAAAGAATGTGAATCTGAGAACTGTGCAGGGGATTCGGAAAAAGTTGGATGATTCTAATGGTAACTACGAAGATGCTTGCAGTGAGCATTACTGATGGCGTCATTATGCTTCTATTCATGATCCAACAGGTTTCTAAAACTCAACACCGAGGCCTACATCAAGGGCCATGATATGGTAGTGTTGCTCTGGGTCAAGAAGATGGCTGCTGGAAGACCCTATGTCTGGACTTTGCTACGATCCACACATGCGGGAAAACCCGTTCATAGCTGTCAGACAATTTCTGCGATCACATCGCCTCTTACAACTGGCCATCTAACTGCTCACACTGCAAATTCCTCGATTATTATGTGTGGAGAGAAGTTGAACGAGAAATGAAAACTTTTCGTAACAGCAAAGACAAAATGAAGACAAGGATTATGGCAGCATTCACCAAGACCGTCCAGAAGAGCTGCAGGAGATTCTAGAACCGTTTGGAGATCGTGGTTGAGGCTAATTGTGATTTTACTGAATAAATCTACTCTTTAGTATTTCAAGATATTTTTCTATAATTTTGGTAAATACATGTTAAAATGAGATGTCAGTGTTATTTTTATTTTTGCGTAATTTCGTCGACAATTCATCCATCTTACTCTGACAATTAACCCTCTAGGGCTATTCGTATCATATTTGATACAGTATGAAAACAAGCCTTGAAAGAAATATTTTCCTGAAAAATTTTTTAAGAGAAATATTTTATAAATTTCAAATGAAAGCAGTACTGACTGCTCAGTCAATGAATACCAAATGTTTCCTTATAGGGAAATACCAAATGTTTCCTTATAAGGAAATACTGTATCAAATATGATACGAATGGCCCTAGAGGGTTAAGAACTAAATTATTTATACATATTTATTTGAAGTAGGTTGTTTGAAAACCCCACGGTATTAATATTGTGACAATACTCATCACTTCCCACGGAGTGTTAAGAAAAATAATGCAGGCAACGTGCAGCCCGCGACTCTAGGCCCACTTGAAACGATATCATTTGCTTCCGATGAAGGCAGAGCTGTGTAAATATTTTCACTGATTAAAATTAATTGGCATGCCTTCAACGTTCGATTTTTTCCCCGACTGTTCCGCATTTTACAGAATCGATCTCTCGCATCTTTAAACCGTTATAGTTTTTCTGTATATACGTTATATTTTTTACTATCGTTATTTTTGTAATTGGGGCGGTGGAAGGACTGAAATATAATTGTAATTGTGCAATTTTTCCCTTTCTAATAACATTTTTTTCAGTTTTTATTTTCCACTGTGCTGTTCTAATATTTTTAAAGGAATTAAAGTTTTAATTTTCTGAAAAAAAGTAAACATTCCAATTTTTATTTTTCATGGTTATGTTCTTAGATTATATTATTTTTTAATAAATTCTTCTAGAAACGGTATACGTTTTATTTTAATTCCCATTTGATTGTTTTGAGTATTTTAACTTATTTTTTATCATTTTTTTCTCCAAGAATTTTCTAATGTAGTCATTTTTTGTGTTTTCCATTAATTTACATTTTACCAAATTATTTTTTCGATTATTTAAATCTTTTAGTATTTCATTCTTTTTTTTCTTTAATTATTATTAATAATTTAATGAAGTAAATTGCTGTGTTTTCTATGAAAATGGATCTATTTGCTAATCACCTAAAGCAGCTAAAGTTTTGTAATTCCCAAATCATTGCATTAAATAACTTGGAATTGGTAGCACAATTTTATATATGAGTATGTTTGTTTAACGGTATATCAACACCTCTGTGGGTCATTTAATGCCAAAAAGGTGGGGTTTTAAGGTATTTTTAATGTCTGATTATAGTGAGAAGATTGATTTAGTCAGATTTTGATGATTTCTTTTTATTTTACAAAACTGAAGATGTCTTCTAGTTTTATATTAAAAATATATTGCTGGCAATAATTTTTTCCTTCAAAAATGTACATTTTTCTATAAAAGTCTATTTTTATACGTTCATGGTGTTTTGATTCCAGTTTGGGAGTTAACTATTTGCCCATAGCTGTGACCCTAACAGATGCTACCACTTCGGGTCAGGGTGGATCTGGGAACAACAGCAATCAAGAGGTGGTTCGATGCTCCTAACAGCCTCCCAATCAGAGACCTTACTGTCAGATACAGTGTATCGTCATGCCCAGGACCACACAATTTTATAAATGAATAATAAAAAAAATAAAAGCCAAATCTTTTTTTAACTCTAATGACATTCGATTTACAATTAAGTTCTACACTTTGTACCTGTTACGCAAGCTACTGGAAATGTAAGTATTTGGAGAAAAAGCTTCATTTCAACTGAAGTTAACTGAGTTATACAATGGTAGCAAAGAATATTTCGTAAAAGAGACACCAAAGGAGTCAACGTGATAAAATATATTTCTAGCGTTGACTTTCTGCATATTTGTAAATACTGACAAAATATATCGCGATGGTTGACAGTGTTTCAGTAACGACCAACATAATTTTTTTTTTAAATGGACAATTATAAGCTTTTGTGACAGGAACAACTGAACACTCGCTAGGAAGTAAAGTCAATACGTTAATTCAAAGAAGAAATTAAAGTCAGTTCGTCAATTCAAGTCAAGAAATTAATTTCAATTCGAACAATAAATTAAATCAATCCCTCAATTTAAATTCGAAACTAATGTCAATATTTCAGTTCAAAGCATGAAATTCAATAGATCAATTCATAGCAATAAATTAATGTCAACACGTCAACTCGAACAAGAAACTAAAGTAAATATGTCAATTTAAATAAGAAATTAAAGCCAATACGCGAATTCAAAGCAGTGCTTCTTATTAAGTCTTTTTAATAAAAATGTATTCTTTCGAAGCATTCCATACAAATTATCTTTGCGTAGGTAAATCTTTTTTCAATGAGTATAAAATATTCGGCGGGTTATTTTCAATTATAAGAGAAAGTGATCAAAAGAAATTTTTTTTTTATATATAAATTATACAAACTGCGATGCCTAGACTGCTAAAGTTGAATAGCACTGACCCGGACCATTGTACATTTTAGAATCAGTCAAGTTAAGTGCCATACGTGATACACAAGAGACATAACTAACTGAGCATATGATTGTTCCGCAGTATGTTGCCATTATTTTTTGCGGCAAACTGGTTGTCAGCCAAGGCCATAGAACACAATATGTCCTGTTATGTAACCCACAATTGGAGGAAAGAGACGGATTAATACCTTTCCAAAGGGTATTTGCGCGTAAGTGAATGCAAGGAATCCAACTAGAATTCGAACTCGGCTCACCGATTTCTCGTTCCGAGCTGATATTCACTGCGCCACAATGCTCTTGCAATATTTCATGCTTATTCACTAAATTTTTCTCATTGCAATGATCAAAATTTGGCATTACTTTAACTCAAATATTTTAGAATATGTCTATGTGCATTGTGGTGCATTGGATATCGGCTCGGAACGAGAAATCGGGGAGCCGAGTTCGAATTCCAGTTGGATTCCTTGCATTCACTTACGCGCAAATACCCGTGGGAAAGGTATTAATCCGTCCATTCCCTCCAGTTGTTGGTTACGTAACAGGACATATTGTGTTCTATAGCCCTGGCTGACAACCAGTCTACCGCAGAAAATAATGGCAACATACTGCGGGATAATCACATGCTCAGTTAGTCATGTCTTTTTCGAGACATGATCGCCCAAGCGTGTATCACGTATGGCACTTAACTGACTGACTATGTAGCATCAATCTTACGTTTGGGAAAATATTCCAAGTAATTTAAAAAGTGTGCACTTGGCCTCTGTCACTTACTGGTGGAGATAAAAATAATTTCTTTCTAAAGTCTCTGTTCAACACGCATTGAACCCCAGGAAATAACATTCCCTTGGAAAAGGGTCTATGGTCATTACCATAATTTACAAGTATCGAATGATGCTGAACTGGTTTTTGGAAACTTTTTTTAAGGTACCCATGAACCATCACATTAAAAAATACTTTGAACCGCATTCGGAACAATGTGGGCATCTGGTTAAATATCTTCAACTCGCATTGCTAAATAAATTCTTATATTTCATGAGAATCCCAGAATATGTTTGTGCAGATATTAAGGAGAGTCAATTGTGGGGAAGATCTGTCATCTTACGGAAGCCAACGCTCGAAATTTGTTTTCTTGTGATCAATGCGAAATAATAACGTCTGACGTAAGCCACTGTAATAATTTGTCCACCTTCAAATATCTGGCACAACGCCATGATTACTTGCAGAACAGTGTAAAGCCAATCTGTCTGCTATGAATCTTTATGTCAGATTTTGTTCAGCAAGTTAGCGTTTTCATCATAAATTTAGTACAATCTCGAGCAAATGTTTTAGACACATCACATAAAAAGGCATAAAAAATTATGATTTTAAATTTAATCCGAAATATTTTAAAACGAAATATAAAAATATTTAACTATCGCCCGGTTCACACTCCACCCACGTCTATTGAACAGGTGAAGAGGCTCATCCCTTGTTCCCTGTTTAGGATGTGGTTTCCGGCTTTCTCTTTTCCAATCTTCTCTTTTCTTTTGTTTTTTTCAATTGGAGTAGATAGATCTATCTATCGCCCGGTTCACACTCCACCCATGTCTATTGAACAGGTGAAGAGGCTCATCCCTTGTTCCCTGTTTAGGATGTGGTTTCCGGCTTTCTCTTTTCCAATCTTCTCACTTCTTTTTTTTTTCAATTGGAGTAGATAGATCTATCTATCGCCCGGTTCACACTTCACCCATGTCTATTGAACAGGTGAAGAGGCTCATCCCTTGTTCCCTGTTTAGGATGTGGTTTTCGGCTTTCTCTTTTCCAATCTTTTCACTTTCTATTTTGCTCATTTCTTTTTTTTTTCAATTGGAGTAGATAGACTGAACTATCACCCGGTTCACACTCCAACCACGTCTATTGAACATGTTTAGAGGCTCATCCCTTGTTCCCTGTTTAGGATGTGGTTTCCGGCTTTCTCTTTTCCAATCTTTTCACTTTCTTTTTTGCTTATTTTTTTTCAATTGGAGTAGACAGACTGAACTATCGCCCGGTTCACACTCCACCCACGTCTATTGAACAGGTTGAGAGGCTCATCCCTTGTTCCCTGCTTAGGACGTGGTTTCCGGCTTTCTCTTTTCCAATCGATTCACTCTTACGTAGCCCCCTGCAAACTAGTGGCCTTACCGCCTTGCTTGGGGTGATGTGATTAAAAAAATATATGTTTTAGCGGGCGATTGATTTAGCCAGTTTATAACAATACAGTAATAATAATCAAACTAAAATCAACTTAATTCAAAAATATAATAATAAGCATTAAATTTTATATAAAACATTAGTTAATATTTTTATTAGCTTTTTTTATTACTTTTAAGAGCAAAATTATTTTAAGTAGTGATGACGATAAATATAACATAAAGGAATGGTCGGGCCATATAAACCGATTCTCTTATTAGGCTTTTCTGATATGGATGGAGGCTAGACACCCAACAGTCAAACCATCAAAGCTATCTTCATGGTGGCAAACCATCTTCATTCTCTTTGTCTTCCTTTAATAAAAAGCAAATCAGACAGCTTCTTCGTTAGAACTTTTGATTTGTGGGACAAACTCCCGGCAATTACTATTTGCTACTACAATTTTGGTCTCTTAAATCCAGGATCAACTAATATTTATCCTATTCGTTCTCATAATATTCTCTAACTTCACCCCTTGTCTCTCCCTTAAAATCTCACGCAGTAAAACTCTACCTTGAGTGGCTCTTGGAACTTGTATAGTGTGAACTAACAGTAATAAAAAATCAGTCAAAGATCGAAGACGACTTATTGTAGGGTCTACTTTTATGGGCTATGATGTCCGTCACAAAAATATCTCAACCAATATCTATCCTAGTCATCCTATTATTTTCTTACTTCCCCTTTCTCTCTCCCTTACAATCTCAGCCAGTAATATATCTATCCTAGTCATCCTAATAATATTTTCTTAATGCCCAATCTGTCTTTCTCTCTCCCACAATCACACGCAGTAAGCTACTATCTTGAGTGGCTCTTAAAGCTTGTATAATGTTAACTAACATTAATTTAAAAAAAAAACAATGCGCAGAGAGGCCTTCTTGTAAGGTCTACTTTTGTGGGCTATGTTGTTTTTTCAGTTAAATACCATACGTGATACACGCTTGGGCGATCATGTCTAGAACGAGACATGACTGACTGGGCAGAATATTCTCCCGCGGTCAGGTGACATTACTTTTTGCGATAGGCTAGTTGCAAACCAAGGCTATAGAACCCAATCCGTTCTGCTATTTAACCCATAGCTAAGGGGAGAAGAGATGGATTAATAACTTTCTCAATGCTATTTGCGCATATTGCAACGAATTCAACTGGAATTCGAACTCTATTCTCCGATTTCTCGTTCCGAGCCGATATCCACTGCTCCAGTACACACATCTTTGCATAATATATAATGTATAAAAATATTGAATTAATTTCTTTTGAAAATATTTAATTCATCTACTCTGAAAGTTTTCAATCTCAAACGTAAATATGTAGTAACTCCTTCAGGCCAACAACTTCGTCCGTTAAATACCTGCAGCCACCGCATTGCTATAAGTGCTTCGGTTTTGCTTATAAATTATTGATTCGCATTGTCAGGGTTGAAAGTAGTAACTATATTCGATGGTTTATTCTCTCACGTAAACATACTTTGCAAACGTGTCTGTTAATTTTGTCCCGATGCATAGTATTGAATCAAAAAATATCGCTTCGCTCGAATTTCGAGAAAATATTTCAGGCATATCTTATTAAGAGTATTAATAATTATATAACTTCAGATTGTGATTTTAGATTTAATCCGAATTTAAAGAGAAATAAACGGCAAATCAAAAACAGATTAATCTGAGCAAGCGAATGTTTTACGCCGTTTATAATGATAAATTTTTTAAAGAATCAAATTAAGCAAGTTTCGAAATAAAAAATATTATTCGACTACAATAATATTTCTACCTTTTATCGGTCATATGTTCAAACACCAGTTCTCGTACAATCACCGAAGTTAAGCAACGTTGACGTCAGTGAAATGAGGCTGTTGTATGGACAAAAAAAGCGCAGAATAGATAACGACCGTAGTTTTGAAAAAGGTTAAAATTGTAGTAACTGAGAAAGAATCCTCTCTTAGTTCCGCACTCTCTTCAGGTTGGCTTACGGTCACATCATGTTCAAACATCAGTTCCCGTACGATCCCCGAAGTTAATCAAATTTGAGCCTGAAGTTGTAAGCAGGTAATGTAATGGATAATGGCTTGGAATTAATCGCTCTGCCGAGTTCTAAGAGACACGTAATGAGGAAGGAGGGCTAGGAGAATCTAATATTCACTGGATGGATAGAAGGAAAGAGAGACCGGAAAGAGCATTTGGGATGGCAGAACGAGGTTTAGGAGATACAGTGTAACCTTGATATAAGAGAGTTGTCGGGACCGGATAAAAGTTATCTTATACCCGGGTTTCTATTATATCCGTTTTTTGTCTGTTTTATATACATTACCACAGGTTCTAATTTTGGACCAGCGAAAATATCTCTTATATCCGGTTTATCTTATATATGGGTCTCATATATCCGGGTTATACTATCTATCTATCAAAAGAAGAAATGTTAAAAACGACACGGGATAGGGGCAAGTTAAATTCCATGATTGACACGTCTTGAAGGGACACGGTATCTAAAGAAGTAATAGAAAAGATTTGGGAGTTTTTTTAATAAAACAAAGTAAATATCTAAGCCAAAAATAAATTTCTATTAAAAAAAATAACAAGTACTGGTTATAACAATAAAAAAAATTCACCCTCAGTATCAACCAAGATCTGACGCCCGAATCTGGTACATGTGGCCTTTAGTAAGCACCACAAATGCCACCTTAAACCTATCTATCAGCTGACTCTTAGTGTTATAGGCAGTGCAATTGATGTCTTTCTCAACCGCGTTGGTGTCTTACTCAACCGCGCCTCTCACATAATAAACATGGGATTAAAATAAGGCGAGTTAGTGGGTGCAGACGTTAGGGCTGCTGAAGTCGTAAAAATTATGACAACCACCTCTAACGCTTCCTGGAGGTTTGACAGGGAAATGAATCTTGATACCTCATATAGTCATCCAGCAGCCGCCCTCTCTAACCGAGTTTTAACCACGATGTTCAACAACTCAACAAAGCCATTTGAATTAAGATTGATAGCCTGTTCAAAGATATGAAGTGTCATGATCACCTTCACAGTCTTGTGGATACTTGGTCTTCATGAATGTCATATGAATTGTAAGCAAGCCATCTGTTGTACAGGGTGTGGTGCAGCAGACCCTGAAAAAAATTGTTATCACCAGAGAAGAGCCAGATTGCACCTTGTTCAACAGGATGTTTATCTTCGTTCGGAAGTTCTTTGACTTTTTCAGATGGTTTTCTCTGGCCTTTTCTGTAAGAGGTTGACCTTTACACCACGTGCATGACAAATAGCCGAGGCCCTTATTCAAAGCCAGATTCATGGCAGAAATCGCAACACACATTTCCTGCGCCAAAATATCAAATTCTGTTGTCTGGTATTTCCATCACATTCTCATGCGGTTGTTGGATGAATTCTAATGTATGGATGCAATCACAATGTCTGTCGTGTTCTTTCCTACAAACCTCGGTCTCCGTTTTATGTTTTATTGTTTTTATGATGTTCAAGAATCATCGAGTAGTTGTCATGATTACGACATTTTGACGCTAGGCATGAATCATGACGCAGGTTACCCTTTTCAAATATTCATGTGGCTTCTAATCGTCCATGTCAGCAAACGTTGATACATCTAAAGCTGTAGTGACATGGTTTCACAATGCCGTAAACTGTTTACAGATATTTCAAACGAATTTTAAAAAAATAAAAACATTAAATTATGTCAAATTTAGTATGAACCTATAATTTCATATCATTCAAAAAATAACGACCTTTAAGTTTCGTGTACAAGCCTGAAGCTAGCAAGTATAAATTTGTAGAAGTCCCAACGAGAAATGCTCATTCCCTAAATAGGTAAATTAAACATTGGGCTATCAGCCTAAGTAGCCGAATTGGTAAAGTCACTTTTCATCTATCTATCTATCTATCTATCTATCTATCTATCTATTCGACTGTGGAGAACTATCTTAAAGTAGAATATATAGATTCGTTCGTAGAAGTACCATTGATAAATGTGCATTGCTTAAACAGGTAAGTCAGTTATTGCTCTGTCAATGCACCCTGCGTGGTCAAAAAGGTATAGGCATATTTCACTTATCTATCTATTTAGCTACGGTGGATTACTGAAACTAGAATATATCGAATTCGGAGAAGTCCTAACGATAAATGTACATCCCTTAAATAGGTAATTCAAAAATTGGTCTATCAATGCGTCTTTCGTGACCGAATTGATATTGGCACATTAGATCTATCTATCTAGCTAGCTAGCTATTCAGCTACGGAAGCCTACTGATAAACTACCTCAGATGACGAAACGCGCCGGTTAAGAATAGTTTTATATATATATATATATATATATGTGTGTGTGTGTGTGTGTGTGTGTGTGTGTGTGTGTGTGTGTGTGTGTGTGTGTGTGTGATGGAAGCATTATTAATAAAAGAAAAAAAGAAAAATCCAACACGTAATAATATCAACACCTTAACAATGTGCTTACCGTGTTCGGAATATAAAACAGACATCTGACTCTACACACATATAAACAGTACGCATATTCAGTTACACTTGAAATATAATCCACTCTCGATAATGGCGAAAAGTATAGCCGAAAGGGCTCGGATAAAGCAAAACATATATATGACTGAAATCACTTAGAAAAATAATAGTTACCGAAAATGTTTACATTCTTTATTTGCAGTTTAAAAGAAACTATGTAAAAAATTAATAAAACCTTCTTTGTCGATTGTTTTCAACGAAACATGGTTAAAAAGTTTACTGCTTAAATATAAATTAATACATATATATTGCTAACCTCATCTTCAAAAATAACAATTCACCTGCAAAATGTAAATCATAGCGAACCAATATCATTTATTTACGAATTTATTCTTCTTTGGAGCACTGTGTTCTTGATCAATCCAAATTCGTAAATAATTAGATTGTAACCACTACGCGGTTGACGAGAAGGGTAATTTGCACCTCTCAGACCAGAGTTCAATTCGATCTCATTTTAACACACACGGAGACCTACCAAACTCTATCCACAACATACTTGTTGATAACACAAATCTCATCGCTTCATCCATATGTAAAAAATAGCTAAAAAAATAATGGAAGCATTATTAATAAAAGAAAAAAAAAGAAGAATCCCACACGTAATAATATCAATACGTTAACACTGTGCTTACCGTGTTTGGAACATAAAACAAACACCTGAAACGGTAGTACGCATATTCAGTCACACTTAAAATATAATCCACCCTCGATAATGACGAAAAGTATAGCCGAAAGCCCTCGGATAAAGCTAAACATTTGGACAGTTTTATATAATATATATCCTGAAAAGAAAACATCATAAGTTCACAGGAAAAGTACATAATAATCATCTTTTATCCATCACACCCAGATGGTGCATAGGGTAGTGTTTCTGTAACAAACTGTTTTTTTACGGAGCAGGGTTGTTAGTCCTGCGTCCAACCCCCAAACCTGGAGGACATAATAAACATAACCTTGTCTGTAATTTTAAATGAAACCTGCATATAAATATGTGTGTGTATATATATATTATAATTAAATATGTTTTCTATTTAAAATTAATAGAGTTCACATTGCTATACGGAAATTTCTAAGTTTCGAGATTTTTACCTGGTTATCAGACAATGTTAGCTCATTGTTGTGAAAATGATTTTCATTTGAATATAAGAAACAATACGTTTGTTATTTATGGATGTGGGAAGATAGACAAATTTATGTGTGTGTTCAATTTAATAGATAATTTCTTTTTTCGGTCTTAACGGCCAAAGTATCAGTTGATCGAAAACTCCTCCTTAACGAAAAGAGTTAAAAAAGATAGATTCATATTAGCGCGTAAGTGAATCTAATAAATTCGACTGGAATTCCGACTCGGCCCTCCAATTTCTCAACCCGAGCCTCTAACGATCTCATCACCATGCAATTACTTCACTGTGCCTCCTGAAAATAACAAGTCAAGTTAATTTTAATTTCCCTTGCAAAAATGTTAGAGACATCTTAGAAATACAGTTTAGTCATCTGTTTGTATGTAGCATTCTTATGCGACAGGCATTTATTAATGACACTTCAGAATGGAAAATAAATATTCATGTTACTAGATTGGCATTCAATCTCACCCTTTCCCCGTTGAAATAATTAAATGTAACAGCCACTTCTACTCTAACAGTTTCATTTCTGATGGAGTAGAAATTGCGGTTACATTTAATCGGTTTCACTATAAAAGGGTGGGACGTGTTTGCTAGCATTGAGATACGGAAATTTCTGTTTCGAGATTTTTACCCCGTCATCAGGCAAGGTTAACTCATTGTTGTGAAAATGATTTTCATTTGAATATAAGAAACAATACATTTGTTATTTATGGATGTGGGAAGATAGACAAATTTATGTGTGTTCAATTTAACTAATCAGAATAGAGATCCATTTTAAATTTGAAGAAATGTTATATTTTGAGGAAATACATTGTTGATTCTTTCAATCTTAACGGCAAGAGTGTCAGTCGATCAAAACTACTGTTTAGACTGCATTTCCGTTGATGTATCCATTATTGTTACAAGATTATTATCTAATTTTTCTCTGTATCTCATCATTTTCTAAAACAAAAAAAGAGAGAAAGAAAACATTCTATATTTTTATCTAACTTAAAGAGACCTTTGAGTGTAATTATACTATTTTTATTTCTATTTTTATGCTATTATATATATATATATATATATATATAAAGATATAATAATTATACTCGTGTCGAAAAACCTTCCACGGATCTAGGACGAAGGGAAAAAACGGTTTTAAAAAAAGAAAGAGCTAAGTACATGAACATCAGTCAAAAAAGTTCGGACCGAGTCAGCACGTAACCCAAAGAAAAAACCCGATACGAGTAATCAACTAACAAAAAGCGCTCAATACTTAGGTAGAGCGGAATAAGTAAAGTATACCTAGCGCGTCAGACAGACCGACCTAGGTTTCACATAAACGGATCGTCAGGAAAAGCCAGCCAGATGATCAAGCGATGAAAACACATTCTGTCTTAGTAAATTGCTTTCTCTTTTAATTAAAGTAACCTTTTCATTTATCATTTTCACACACACACACACACACACACATATATATATATATATATATATATATATATATATATATACCATCAATCAGCTAAGTGACATGTTTCATATATACCGTGCATGGAATACTGTTGTCATATATGGTCAGGCGCCCCTGCTGTTCCTCTCAGTGTTCACGACATGCCCCAAAGGAGAATCTATCATGTGGTTCGTCCCGACCAGGCAGCTCGACTTCAGCCACTTTCTCACCGGCGGAATGTGGCTTCCCTCTGTCTGTTCTACAAATATTTTCATGGCTTCTACTCTGACAAACTTAGGTCACTGGTGACCCCTCCACAACAATTTACTCGTGCAACAGGAATGGCAACAAGGTTCCACCCTTTTACAGTTAAATAAACCAAATACACGCGACAATTCTACTCCAGCACCTTTTTTCTCGCACTTTCGGCCTGTGGAACTCCTTTCCGTATACTTACTTTCCTGACGGCTACAACCTCCAGGAATTTAAATGCAATGTCAATTCCCATCTCTTATTCACCTGACTCCAGTCCTTTCTACATCACCCCATGTATCTTGTTCTGTTCCTTGCTCTTTATCTTCGCAACTGTCTTCACTCCTGTGTTTATATCCTTCTCTGTCCCTTTCTCTGTCACCCCTGCAACCGGTTTGTCTTTCTCTTCACTCTCCTCTTGCTTAAAAACTCTGCACGATATATATAAATTTTTGTGCAGCCTCATTTTCAATAGACGTTTTACATTACTTCACTCTAGAACATTTCAAACTTACAGCTTCCCCGAAGAATATTAGGATGAAGAGAAAGGAATTTTGACAACCATACAAAAAACACATTGTTTCTTGGTAATGACTGCGATAATCGAAAGTACCTTAAAGAAAATGACAATACTCCAGACAGTTTATCCATAACTTCGGAAACGGTATGCAAGAACTGGAAAAAGAAAACAATTTAACAGACAGAACTTGTCTGTTTTTTTTTAATCAAACCTGTTTAGATAGATAGATAGATAGATAGATAGATAGATAGATAGATAGATAGATTGAGACCTGAATAGGCTGACATACATACATACATACATACATGCATACATACATACATACAAATGAACAGAAATGAACAGCTTGAGTTATAAATAGTATATGATAGATGAATAGATAAATTGATAGAAACAGACAGAAATATGATTAGACTTAGATAGATAGATAGATAGATAGATAGATACATACATACATACATACATACATACATACATACATACATATGAACAGATTGGGATATGAATAGTGTATGATAAATTAAATAAATACATAGATTGACAGAAACAAACAGAAATATGATTAAACTAAGATAGATAGATAGATAGATAGATAGATAGATAGATAGATAGATAGATAGATAGATAGACAGACTGAGATCTGAACAGGCTGATATACATACATACATACATACATACATACATACATACATACATACATACAAATGAACAGATTGGGATATGAATAGTGTATGATAAATTTAAATAAATACATAGATTGACAGAAACAAACAGAAATATGATTAGACTAAGATAGATAGATAGATAGATAGATAGATAGATAGATAGATATGAATCGACTTACGTAGATAAGAACAGACTGATCGATATTTGTACAAAACGCGATCAATGAAAGACGACTGAAAAATACAATCCTTATAAAGTGTTAGGCTGGTGGAAAAGTTGAAGGTGTTTTCAGTACTCAGGCTTGTAATAGCACATTTCATTCTTATTTACATCAGCACTGACAGAAAATTTCTGGCCCGTTTGACTGACCGTCAACAAATGATTGTTTTGGCACAGCTGTATTCTTATCGTGCGTAACGAATAAAAACAGTTATTTTCAAGCTTCCCTGGAGCGTTAAATATTTTCCGGCGCAGAATGAAGCAACTGGAATATTTGATCAGAACGTTGTTTATGAATGAGCGATTTTTTTTTTTAGAGTATGAATATTATGTTTAATTTTTTTCTTATCTTTTTCTTTAATTTTGTCTTATTTATGCTTTCTTTCTTTCTTTTCTTTTTCTTTATGTTTATTTTTAATATATTTTTTTCATTAACCTTTCCTTTTTTTTCTTTTATTTCTTTTCGTTTCTTTCGACCTAATCTGTTTTTAATGATTCTTTTCTATTCTCAATGATTTCTTCTCTTACTTTTAATAATTAATGTTCTTTTTCCGGTCGAATTTCTCAGTGTTTGTCATTTTTCTCTTTGTCTTCTGAGTTTGTTTTTATTTGTTTTGTTTTGTTTTGTTTTTGTTTTTTTATATTTGTTTGTTTTATTTTTATTTTTCATTTTGTGTTTCTCATGAGCACCTTCCCGTAGTGTAATGATTAGCAATCTAGTCTCACAGACAGTTATCTAATAAATGTTAACCCACTACAAAACCTAAGAGCCACTCAATGTAGAGTTTTCATGGCTGTTGTATGAATGTAAGAGGATTAAGTAATTTCTGATTATTAGGATATGTAGGATGAATAACGGTTGAACCTTGATTTGAAGAAGTTAAGTCTGTAGTGGTTGAGAAAGCATCTTCACGGGAGCCAGGTCCACAAAGTAGCGGCTCTTTGGATTGATTGTTTGATTGATTAATTTGTTTGCTTTTTGAAGGGTTATCAATCCTAAAGTATCGCCGATACGTATTTTAAATTTAAGAATATTTTTTTCGCGAGCGAATATTACATTTTTTTAGCGATAACAATGATTCTTTTGCAAATAATTTGTTATTTAACCCATAGCTGATAGTGAAGAAATGGATTCAGAACTTTTGCAAGGGTATTTGTGAATAAGTGAAAGTAAGAAAATCGAATGGAATTCGAACTCGGATCTTAAAAAAGCTGACTAAATTTAACTTCCTTCTTGCCATTGAAATATGAAGTGAACGTGGATGGTCAATGGGTCTTCCCTCCTGACAGGGCGTTTCTTACCTATTTTGGTAAATAACGATTGCTTTTTTTAATTTTTTTTTTTTTGCTTTGTTTTTAGGAAGATTTTTTGCTTGTTTTTTTTTGTTTGTTTGTTTATTTGTTTTTATTGTTTCTGTCCTTTTTTTAGAATTTCTTGATATTATAAGAATTTCTTTGATATTATAAAAATTTCTTTGAGATTATAAGAACTTCTTTGATATTATACTTTTAGGAATTTCTTTTATCTGTATTTCTCTTTCTTATTTTTCTTTCTCCCTCTATTTGTTAATGTCTTTCTCTCTTTTGTTCTTTTCTCCTTTATTCGTCTTTATTCTTTCTTGTTTCTTACATTTCATTCTAACAAGTATTTTAAGTTAATTTGTTTATTTTACTCGTTATTATATGCAACAATTTAAGTTTAGCGTCAAAGTATAACCAAATTCTTTCATCATTTACTTGGAATATTCATTAAATTGATCTTTGATAAAATAATATCCCAGCAACTTTCTGTTTTCGTAGACACGGTTCAATACATGCCAATTTGCATCGCTTGCAACACACCATTGCATATGATCAGCACTATTTTTATGAAATGAACAGTATGAAATGAAAATGATAAGTACTTGTTTAAAGGCATCTAGAAGTGATAGGTACAAAATAAACTTTTTTAGATGTTTCCTTTCTATATTTTCACTTTAAAAATATGGCGTTGAAAAAAGCAAATAAAAAAGAAAATAAAAAACACTTCAGAAAGAATAATGCAACTAGAAAGATCTGAAATATGAAGCCAGTAAAAAAGAATAAATATAAAATCAGAATGGAAAAACGAAAAGTAAAGAAAAAAGAATTTAAACTGAATGTTATTTTATACCTTGTAATTTTTAAAACAATGTAGTTTAATACCATGTACTAACTATATATTCCTCGGAGATTAATGGCTGGACATAGGACTGGATTAAAGACACATGGCCCAGTGGATATAACCGTTGGTTAGTTTCAGTGACTTGACCCAAACATTTATGAGTTCAATACCAGGCTCCAGCAGTGGTAAACAAGTAACTTAGAGAGTCTGGTTAGAGAAAGTTAACATATGACTACCAAAAGAGGCTTTGCACAAGGAATAAGAATGATATGCCCAAATGAACGGAATAAAAAGATCTGTTCGAAATTTTTAGAACGTGAAGAAGTCCGGAGCGTTCAGCGGCCGAAACATAGTACAAATGGCAACAAAGATGAGGACAATAGTCCAAATAATGTAAATAGTGTGACGAGTAATGCATTGAAAGAGATGCTTAATTTTAATTTTCGTTCTCATCATAATATTTATAATAAAATTGGATTTGATTGAAAAATAATCGCAATAAATTATTCAACTTTTACTTTAGAATTGATTGAGAAATAATTACAAACGATTATTTAACTTTCTATCTGATATTTTTGTTTGTGAAAAAAAATCAGTTGAGAAATGCTCTAAATAAATTATTCAACTTCCTGTCTAAATGCGTTATAAGAAGATGGCTAAGCACTGAGTCTTTCCCAACCTGTTAACGATCTCTTGTTCTCTAGAAATAATCTTTCTGGGTGAATTCTAAAAATTTCTGCAGATTCTCGCTTTTCAAACAGTTTACTTTTACAAACTTTTATTCGTGTTATTCGGAACAAAGTTTTAGAAAAAGGAATTTGGTCTTAGGAACACGATCAAGCTATTGCAAAAATATCTTAAGAGAACAATCGAACCACTGCAAAAAGGTCCTAGAATAACGATCGTGTTGTTGCAAACAGGTTCTAAGATCACGATTGTGTCATTACAAAAAGGTCCGAAGATCACGATCGAGTCACTGCAAATAGGTTCTTCTATAACGATGAGATAATTGCCAAAATTTCCTAAGATCACAATCGTGTCATTGTACACAGGTCTTATGATCATGATTGTGTCATTGGAAACAGGTCCTGAAGACCATGCAAACAGAACCTAAGATCATGATCCTGTCATTGCAAAAAGATCCTAAGATCCCGATAGGGTTATATAGGAGAATGGTCCTAGGATCCTGATTGAACTAATGCAAAACATTTCCTGTGATCACGATCAGATCGTTGCTAAAAGGTTCTAGGATCATATCGAGCTCTTGCAAAAAAATATCTTAGTATCATAGTTGACCTATTGCAAAAAGGAACACGATCAATCTACTGCAAAAGTCCTAGTAACACGATCGAGCCATTGCTGATACTGTCGTTAAAATCCTATTCTCATACTTTGATATCCGTTCTAGAAATAAATTATGACAAGCTGAAATTAATTGTTAGCAGGCCTCGATGTCCCTTTTTTTTCCCTCCAGCTAGTTCAAACAGAATCTCCTTATTTATTCTTATTCTGCACGAAGGTGTGTGGTATGCTTGACCCCCTCGCATCAACCATTTTACCGTGTCGTTAGATGAATGTTTGCATCATTTGCTGTCTTGAATGGGCAATCGTCAAATAATTTCTTCCTATATTGACTTTCTTGTCGAAGATTTTGGAAACAAGACAAAAGTTTTGAAGTTATAAAGAAAAATTAAACAAAGGAACACGCATGCATTTTAAGATGTAAAAGTATTTTTGAATCGAAAATGTGTGTCTTAAATAAATGTCTGAATGCAACTGTTATTCATAAATTAATACACGTGCTATCCAAGGTTCTTTTCGAGAACTGTGGTACTATTTATCTTAATTCTGTTAGCGATTTCGTTTTTCGTCTTGTAAAAAGAATAGTCTCGGGCATTTCCCCCTCTCCACGTGGATTGTATTGTATTGTAGCGTCTCTCGTTTACCATAGAGTCGTTAATGCGTCCATACTATCTGAAAAAAAATGCTTTAAATTGTATTTCTGTCCTCAGAAATTTATTTTGAATCAACTTTTCTGTGTGTGACCTGCTTGTGATAAGTGAACGGAAATGGGTTTGTTTTTGTTTGAATTTTAATAATTAATTTTTAATATTTTTTGGTTTCCCCTTTGTTTATTTTATTTGTTTTTATTTGTTCTTTTGTCACTAACTTAATCCTCTAGGGCCATTCGTATCATATTTGATACAGTATGAAAACAAGCCTTGAAAGTAATATTTTCCTGAAAAATTTTTAAAGAGAAATATTTTATAAATTTCAAATGAAAGCAGTACTGACTGCTCAGTCAATGAATACCAAATGTTTCCTTATAGGGAAATACCAAATGTTTCCTTATAGGGAAATACTGTATCAAATATGATACGAATGACCCTAGAGGGTTAATAGATAGATAGATAGCTAAACAGACTGAGATTAACCCTCTAGGGCCATTCGTATCATATTTGATACAGTATGAAAACAAGCCTTGAAAGAAATATTTTCCTGAAAAATTTTTTAAGAGAAATATTTTATAAATTTCAAATGAAAGCAGTACTGACTGCTCAGTCAATGAATACCAAATGTTTCCTTATAGGGAAATACCAAATGTTTCCTTATAGGGAAATACTGTATCAAATATGATACGAATGGCCCTAGAGGGTTAAGCAGTTTGTGTAAATGATTTTGCTATCCAAGGTTCTTTTCGACTTATACTAAGTTAAAACTTAGTAAACTTCAGTTACTCTTTCCTGTTTATTTTTTTCTTTTCTTTTTTTTTTAAATTGGAGTAGATAGTTCCTAATACCGCCCGGTCTCGCACTCCACCCCCTTCTTTTGAACAAGAGTAGAGGTGATCACCTTGTTTCTTGTTCAGGAAGGGGTTCCCGGGTCATCACTCTTCTTCGGTCTTAGTGTTTGTTCAGCTGGAAGCTCTTTGCGGTTACGGAGTATGGTGGCAACGCCTTTACATTCTGAGAGTACCGTGTTGGCATTTTCCTGGTTGCTGCTTCCGACTGGTAGTTAGGAGCCCGAACTCTTGCGTAGTGTCTTGAGAGGCTGCTCTGATCAAGAGTTGAATAATACCGGGGTTCTTGTAGTGCCATATGAAGCATGGAAGGGCGTCCCTGCATGAACGTTCGGTGGGAAACCCCGAGGCCACATTATGTTGTAGGCCGCGCCAGTCTCCATCCTTCATATGCTTCAAACAAGTGACCGACTGATTCTACTCTAAGACCTCTTCTCAACTGAATCACTATGGAAAAAATCAAACATAATAGCAATACTAAACCAGCTAGTCTGAAAACACCCAAACTAGTTTGCATCTCTCACTAACATACGTGGTATCCGCACTAACTTCCTCAGCGTAGATTCATTCCTTCACACTAACTCACCTGATATCTTAGCCTTATACAAAACTAACCTTAACCCTTCTATCCCCTCTTCTGAGTTCTACGTTCCTGGCTACCTTCCTCTCTTCAGGAAGGACTCCAATGTTCATATGCATGGGTTTGGTGTGTATATGTCAGCGAACACCTCCCCCTAGCTAGGGTGACATCTCTTGAATCCCTGGATCATTCTTTCATGTGCTTCTGTCTCTCACTTCGAAGCTCGATTAGCTATCTCTTCTTTACCGCTCCCCTTCCTCTTCTGACTATTCGTTACTTGACAGCATCCGACAAAGCCATTTCTTCCCATCCCTCTGTCCACATATTTGTGTTTGGGTGACTTTAACGCCCACCACACCAAGTGGCTGGAGAACTCTGTCACCGACCCTGCTGGTGTCCACACCATGAAATTTTCAATCACCCAATCCCTCACGCAAGTGGTGGACTTCCCCACGTGTTTCTCCGACGACCCCAACGGAAGGGACTCACTACTAGACCACTGCTTCACTTCCATCCCAGACTCTTGCACTGCCAAACAACTCTGCCCACTTGGGAACTCTGACCACACCGTAGTTTCCGTCAACATTTCATTCCTCTCCCGCCCGACCCAAGAAACCCAGACCAGTAGAATATCCTACTGCTACTAAAGGGCAGCTGGGATTCGTTCCGAGACTTCCTCTGTGACGCCCCATGGAACAACGTTTTTAGAATGTGCATCCGAGGTCTCCTCCTGGGTTAAGGCTGGCATCAGTGCCTTCATCCCTGCCAGGAAATTTCTGCTTAAGTCTCATTCGTCTCCATGGTTCTCGCCCGCTTGCTCGGCCGTCATTGCCCACCGGAATCATTTCTTCCAACTCTACCATAGCTACTCGTCGGACCAAAACAGGCGCCTTTTCACTTCAGCTCGTAATAAGTGTAAACAGATACTTAACGAAGCTAAGACGTTGTTTGCTGCCAGAATGAAACAACGCATAGCATCCGCTAAGTTCGGCGCCAAAGACTACTTGCGACTCTGTAAAAGAGTACTTAACAAGAGCAAGTCCACAATATCCCCACTAATCAACAATTTTGAGGTCCTCACCTCCTCAGCGGACAAGGCTGAATGCTTTGCACGCAGATTCTCGAACAATTCGAGTTTGGACTCGTTTGGGATTTTTACACCCGACTTCTCACCTAGAACTGAGGCTCAACTGAATGACGTCCACATTACACCCTCGCTTGTCTCTAAGATAATCTCAAAACTTGACCCCCACAAAGCGAGCGGAGGGGACGGAATCCCAACCATAGTCTTAAAGAAATGTGCCCCTGAACTCTCCTCTGTCCTTTCTAAGCTCTACAACTACTGCCTTTCTGCTTCCTGCTTTCCCGCCTCTTGGAAATCTTCCTCTGTAGTTCCTATATTCAAAATCTCTGGCGAACCCTCGGACCCCGCAAATTACCGCCCTATCAGCCGTCTTCCGATCTTTGGCAAAGTGTTCGAAGCCATTATCAACGCCGAGCTCGTTCAGCACCTCACAGAACACAGGCTCCTCTCGGACAAGCAGTATGGTTTCCGCTTCACCAGATCTACTGCCGATATGCTAACAACCATCACCGAGTATATATACCAGGCACGCGACAGGAATGGCGAAGCCCGAACCGTCACCTTGGATATCTCTAAAGCGTTCGACATAGTTTGGCATGCTGGCCTTCTATGCAAACTACGGTATAGCTGGACAGTTGTTTGAACTAATCCAGTCATTCCTATCTAACCGCACATTGAAAGTGGTATTAAACGGACATGCCTCCCAGAGCTACCATACGAACGCGGGTGTCCCTCAAGGCTCTATCCTAGGTCCTACGCTCTTTCTGATCTACGTTAATGATCTCCCCGATGCCATAATATCCCAAGTAGGTATGTACGCCGATGACACCACAGTTTACTCTCGCCTCGATCAAAAATCTGGTGTGGGCGACAAAGGTAACCTTGCAGCCGAGCTTGGAAAGGACCTCTAATCCGTAGTGGACTGGGGTAAGAAATGGCTGGTAAATTTTAATGCTTCTAAAACGAAGCTACTATCATAGACAACCGCACCTACCTCCCATTAGCATGGACCAGGCTTGCCTCCAAGAGATTAAAATACTGCGCCTCCTTGGTCTCACACTTTCATCGGACCTCAAGTGGAATGACTATATCGAATCCATTGCTAAATCCGCTGCTATGAAAGTCGGTTCTCTGTGCAGGGCCCGGAGGTTTTTTCTGTCTGAATCTATCCTGCACATTTATAAATCTACTATCCGCCCGTGCATTGAATACTATTGCCATATCTGGTCGGGTGCCCCTGCTATTCTCCTTGGGCTTCTCGACAAGGTACAGCGGAGGGTCTGTAATGTGATCGATACTGACTTGGCAGACCGCTTGCAGTCTCTCTCTCACCGGCGCGATGTGGCTTCCCTGTGTCTCTTCTATGAATACTTCCATGGCTTCTGCTCCGATGAACTTAGATCACTGGTGCCTCCTAGGTTCGAATTTGCACGAGATACTAGATTAGCAACTAGATCCCACCCTTTTACAGTGAAACCGATAAAATGCAACCGCAACTTCTACTCCAACAGTTTCTTTTCTCGTACTTCCCGACTCTGGAATTCCCTTCCACATGACTGCTTCCCCGACGGCTACAACCTCCAGGAGTTTAAATGTAAGGTCAATAGACACCTCCTAACACAATAACTTGCTTCCATTCTTTCAAACACTCTTCCCAACCTCCCAACTACCTATCACCCCACTTCTGACATTTCCTATATCTAACCACTCTTTCTATTTACCTTCGCCTATGTAGCCCCAAGCGCAATAGTGGCAGTGGAATGCCTTGCTTGGGGTGAAACGATTAAAAAAATCTATTTTTAGATCCCTAAATTACTGCATTTAATCAGTCAAAATAGACGAAAAAAATCTATAAAATGTTTATCGAGTTGTAAGGTTATTTCTGCCTTTACGATAAAACCCTAAGGGTTTGCACACAATGAAATCTTGCAGTTTCTGCACCTTTCTTCAATGGAATGTATCTTGGCTTAAAAAATTGTGAAAATGTTTGAAAGACGATAGTCATTAGGTGAGAGATCATGAAAAATATGGTACACTAGCAGTATAGCACGGCGTTGCTCGGGTGTAATGAAAGGTTTAAAACTAATCCATGGTCCTGGAGCTCAAACTCTTTGGACATTGGCACGAAAGACTAAAAAGCAATAGTTGTTTCCAGTTAAAGCGAAACCGTAGACTGAAAGAAAAATGAATGGATGTTTGATTTCCTGATATCGATATCAAATAAGTATTTTTTCTTAGGAAACTGAATTTTGAAGGCTAAATAAGTCCTCTGAGTAAATGGTATCATGGCTGAGACTAAGAACTACAATTATACCTACTTAGAGCCAAACCCGAAGCAAAAACTAAAATAAAAGGGCTGAAAAAGATACAGACATACAGGCAGATAAACAGACACACACACAAACATCTTGCCTTATATATATATATATATAATATCGATTTTCTGCACTATTGTAAGAACGGCAACCTTGAAACTTCTGAATATCGTTTCTTATGTCTTTGTTTATGAGTATCAAATTTGATTAAAATCGGACCACTCCTTCTATAACCCGATTTTTTCGATTATCGATTTTCGATATTTATCGAGGGTACCTCGACACAAAACCTATCTAAGAACACTCGCAGACGCTTATAGTACAACTGTGTAAATTTTCAAGAAAATTGGTTTAGCCGTTTCTGAGTCTATAGGTAACGGACACACACGCACACACACACGCACAGACAAAGCTTCATTTGTAAATAAGTTTAGATATGGCAAAGTCTCGTATTCATTTTGGTGAGCTCTTGCAGTGTCATTTTGGCAACATGTGTTCGAACAGTATCAGGAAGCATTATTAAACATGGTCAGTTAATCAGTACTGTTTCCATTTTATTTAACTGAATGTGCATTTCATTCAGTTGATAGCGGTATACTTCAGCATAGTGCCCTGGTTAGATTCAAGAAATCTGAAATAGAGAGCGCCAATGTTGGACACCGAAACAGTCATCATAATCTTCTGTTGGTACAATTTTTTGTTATAATTAAACTATTTAACCGCTCGTTTACGATTGTCATAAGGGGCATATTTCTAATCACAAGTTACAATTGTTGAAATGCTGATATCCCTTATCTGAAACATTCCTAACACCTTTAGGCTTACGGCCATATCACGTTGAATACACCGGTTCTCGCTCGATCACCGAAGTTAGGCAATGTTGAGCCTGGTCAGTACTACGATGGCTGACCACTTGGGAATACCAGGTGCTGTAAGCGTATAGTGACGGGTGTGCGTTGTGGTGCAGTGGATATTGCCTCGGAAAGAGAAATCAGTGAGCCAAGTTCGAATTCCAGTTGAATACCCTGCATTCACTTAAGTACTGGTACACTTGGGAAAGGTATTAATCCGTCCCTTCCCTCCAGTTATGAGTTAAATTACAAGGGTAGGACTTGGGGGACCCTACCCTTAAAAACAAATCCCAATGAATCTTGATACTCGAAAAGAAAAATGTATTACTAGGCACAAAATTTATATAAACAACAATAAAATTGTTTAAAGAAAAAGGTATTACTAGCAATAAATAAATAAAGTTTAGTTGGCAATAAATGACTCGCTGAGGTTGATTTGCCATAAAATAAACCTAACACCTTTACGTGGGTTTTGTTCAACTCGGGTTTTCAGATGTTGATTGTCGATTGCAGATGGACATCCTCTACCATCTTGATCTACAATAATAATATCGGAAGCCAACGCCGTACTATTCGATAACAAGTGGATCCTTCACAACATGCTCTGTTAATGTTGGCAGCAGCTTGAGAATCATTATAACCAAGCTTAAACAAGTGCAAAAAACTAACCATATCTCTTCTTTGTTCGTGTTTAAGATGACGATTATATAATGTTTTAAATCAGTCAAACCTATTGCGAAATTCCAACGCATATCGCAACATACAACGGCCGAAACATCGTGAATATGACAATAAAAATGAGGACAATTGCTCAAACTATGTAAATAGTGTAAATAGTAACAAAATCATGCACCTAAAATTAATGCCGAAGGTTAATCCTTCAAGAATCAAGTTCGATGCTTGTAAAATCCATTAAACAGTAATGAGTGGAATTTGTTTCTAAGAATGTTCAACTGTTTTTCTGTTATTCTCTGTATCAGGAACTGCCTTTTTCTCACAATTTCTAAAACCCTTTTCATTTATTAATTTCTTATTGCCTTCGAGCTGTTTAATATTGCATTGTGTGTTTTGTTTTTTTTAATCATATCACCCCAAGCAAGGCGGTAACGCCACTGATGCGCAGGGGGCTACGTAAGGGTAAAAAGAATGAAAAAGAGAAAGCCGGAAACCACATCCTAAACAGGAAACAAGGGATGAGCCTCTTTACCTGTTCAATAGATGTGGGTGGAGTGTGAACCGGGCGATAGTTTAGTCTATCTACTCCAATTGAAAAAAAGAAAGAAAGAGTCAAAAGATTGGAAAAGAGAAAGCCGGAAACCACATCCTAAACAGGAAACAAGGGATGAGCCTCTTCACCTGTTCAATAGATGTGGGTGGAGTGTGAACCGGGCGATAGTTTAGTCTATCTACTCCAATTGAGTGAGTAATAATAGTTATTACATTAACTTGAATCGCAAATAAAATTTAAAATACGTGTAATTAATAATAAAATTGATAATTTGTCTATATTTAAAAGATGTGGTGTTGTAATTATATACATTAAACTGTTCAGACTGTTGACCTCATCGTTATTGTTACATTCTCAACGTTTCGACTCTTGTACACCCCGGAGTTCTTCAAGTGATATTGGTTAGAATTTCGAATCGAACTCAGAATAGTCAATCTGTATTTTGGTGTTTCTGAATATTGATTCGATGACGTTTGTGTAGACGTTCTTCCCATGTTTATTTCCTGAAATGGGCTGACAAACAACCTTTCCATCGCTGGGTTTCTCGGCAATGTCACTGAGAATCTGCTCCATTTCCGCAACACACTGCTTGCAAATATTGTGACAGAGACTGGCAAACGTCAAATCTTATCCCCGCAGTTCTTTCTTGCCCTGCCGTTCGTAGATAAAAATTGAAAATTTAATACAAAAGCCGTCACCTTTATTTTGTTCTCTTGAAGGTTATATGGGATCGGTTTGAAATTCCAACAAATATTACCAGAAGAAGGCTGGAGCGTACAACGGCCGAAACGCCGCGAATGTAAAAATGAAAATGAGGACAATGTAAATAATGTAAAAAGTGCTTTTATTGTTTTCAAATGGTTTCTTTGTGATGAGATTTGCTTGCATGTCGTGCCTATAATAACATTTATATCAGCCAATAATACCTAAACATTGAAAATCCCTCGACACAAACATAAATACTGAAAAGATACTAGCATTTAGTTTATACTGTATCTATGCTGAACGATTCTTAGTTACAGTTTCTAGGAAAGAGCGCGCAATCTGGCGTGATGGACAGTTTCTGAACAAAGCCAATATGCTTAAAGCCTCGATCATGATTAACTACGACTTCGTGGTTTAACACTAATATATATATATATATATATATATATATATATATATATATATATATATATATATATAATTTGGGAATTAGTTATTTCCGCGACCTAGGTTTCTACCTTTCGGTGTCTTCAGGCGATTTACAATAATTGATTTTACTGTTTTTCAAACGCTCAAACGGGAATCTTTTACGAACGCAATGTGCAATTAGAATTTTTAAACGCTATTTTAAAAAAATAGCCAAACATTATAACGGTGGTAAAGTATGCGATTATGCTAGGAGGAAAATTTGGCTATTATGTTATTCTCAGAATTAAAGAAATTGCTAAATGAAAGAAGAGAAATTATGTCCAAGTGTAATCATACCCACAAATACTTACTAGGATCATACAATCTTGAATGAAAGTGTTCTAAGACCTTTAAGTAACTTCTAATTTTGAAAATTGCGCGTTCATAAAAGATCTTTGTTACGTGAACGTTTGAAAAACGGTAAAATCAGTTATTGTAAATCGCCTAAAGACACCGAATGGTAGAAACCTAGGTCGCGAACATAACTAATTTCAAAATTTAAAATATTCAAAAGTTCTACAATATAATTGTATTGAGCACTTTTTAATAAAATTGTGTACAGGTCTAATTAAAAATTGACCGAAAATTAACTATAAGTACTCGGAGTCTAACCGCACTGATGAGCTTTGATACAGCGAAACAGATCTGTCTGCTGATGACTGTTTACGCTCTCACACCCTGATTGAGCACTCTGGAAGAATGGTAGACTTTGAAAAACAGTAGCTGCTCTGGTATGTACGCATCGCTCATTCACTAATGAATTAGAGCACTCTAGCTATTGGGCGTGTATAATGATAATATACACGCTAAAAAGTCTGCCTTCTTCTACCGAGCGCCCATAGCCCAGAGGTAGAATCGCCGACTGACGCCAATTCGGTCGGGTTTCAATCCTGGGTTAAAAAACAATCGGAGTCTAACCGTACTGATCAGCTGTGATACAGCGAAACAGATCTGTTTGCAAATGACTATATATATATATATATATATTTTAATTCAGATACTTCAATCCAAGGGAAAAAAGCAAGAAGGTAAATTCCAAAAAAAAACCCATCCTAATTAATATTAAAAATTTTATTTTAATATTAAAAAATGATACAGGAAGAGAGCTTCATGTAATAAAAATTACAGAGCAAAAAAAGACTTTAAAAGTCTTAGGTTTAACATTACAAGGCATAATGGGGGATACAAGAAAACTAAAAGGAAGTAAAAAAAACAACCGCTTTCGCTGAAGCACATCAAAGTTTCTTAATTGGGAGAACTTACAGTAAAATATAATAGATGTGAGAAATGAATTAGTCAATGATTGGAAAAGGGGAATGAACTATTAAAAACTGATCACAACAAGGCCTAGCAAACACTCTAGCATTTTAAACAGTGAGGGTTTGCAAGATCTGATGTAAACCGACTCTAGTACTTTCAAATGAAAAATGAATGCGAATTGGCTAAAACAGAAAACCAATCTAAACTAAATCCCATTGCACACCTGCTATTTATCAGATTTCAGAATTTGAAGACCAATAAGTATTGCGGATGACTTCATGGTCTTCCCATGTATATATATATATTCTTAAAGACTTTGAGACGAAGTGGAAAATTTTATTAAAGACTCGTTTCGTTTAGCCTTCAAAATTCAGTTTACGACGAAAAAACTTATTTGATATCGATACCAGGAAATCAAAATTTGCCTTACATCCATTCATTTTTCTTTCAGTCTACAGTTTCGCTTTAACTGGAAACAACTATTGCTTTTTAGTCTTTCGTGCCAACGTCCAAAGAGTCTGAGCTCCAGGACCATGGATTAGTTTTAAAGCTTTCATTACACCCGGGCAACGCGGGCTATACCGCTAGTATAACATATATATATGACATATATGAACTCCATTCCTTGCCTAGAGCCTCTTCGGGTAGTCATGAGTTACCTCCCTCTAACCTTGCAAATTTAATACTAGGCTACAGCAGTTGTGAACACAGGGTTAGCGGGAGATAACTCATGACTACCAGAAGAGGCTCTAGGCAAGGAATGGAGTTCATATACCCCAGTGATTGGAATAAAGGGTTCGGTTCGAAATTCCTAGTACCTGAAGAAGGCTGGTGCGTACAACGGCCGAAATGTCGTACAAATGGTAACAAAGATAAGGACAATAGTCCGAATAATGTAAATACTGTAAATACTACCTCATCTCAAAAATATAGAAGGAAGGAGGGCTAGGAGAATCTGATACTAACAGACCAGGTATAGGGAAAAAGAGACAGGGAAAAGCAACGGATAACATATTTGAATGACCTAATCAGGTGGATGACGGAACGAGGATTGCGTGGTGTAACAGTAGAAGGCGTGCTCAGAGCCACCAGGGATAGGGAAACGTGGAACGCCATGATCGCCTACGTCCTGAAGGAACAAGGCACATAGAAGAAGAACGAAAAAAGAAAATTCATTAAGAGCTACAAATGACAAGAAATTGTGGAGAATAATGATTGCCTGTGTTTTGAGGGGACACAGTATATTAAGAAGAAAACATCTTTTTTTTAAATTTCTGTGCATTTGGTTTCATTAAGATATGCTGATATTGTTGTTATTATCTGCGAAGTGTATTGCTTAGTTTTGCAGTTGCGTTAAATCATCTGTAAAAAGAATCAACTTTAAACACTAGCAACATATGCATTTCTACTTGTCAAATTCCTTTAAAAGCTTTGCTGTTGATACAAATGTTGTCTATTTCACTCTTTCGCGAATTGTTCAAACTGTGTTCTCTTTTGTTTCCTGATCATAGTTATAAAACATGATTTAGCTTTTTCCGATATTCACTTTGGCTGTAAGGGAGTCGTGTGAAAAGTATCAGGTTGTGACGAACGTTCAGTCTGATGTCACAGTTTATTTAAAAGCTTAAATACCGTGATGATTGGATTTGTTGGAAATCATTAATATAATTATTTTTAATTTGCTATTACCTTATTTCACCTTTTTTATAATATTTACATTCGAACTAATCTCCTGATCTTTTTGTTGTTATTGTCACAACGTGTTGGCCCATGTGCCCCTCCAGCCTTCTTTAGGTGTCTGTTGATTTGGGGATGTTGAAATGGGTCCTTTATTTAATCTAGAATATTCCCGTTCTTCTTTTTAGTGCTGCTTTTCGTATATACTCGTGTATAAGTCGACTTGACGATGCATTTTAAGGTCTACAGAAAAAAAATTACCTTTATATTGGGAAGCCAGTCACCAAAAAGTTATGATTTTTAACGTCAAAGAAATAACCTTTATTGTTCCCCACTTATTTACGTAAAAAGAAAAATAATCATAAAAATTCGCACTATACTCGAGTATATATGATTGTTACTCATATTTCCGTTTTGTTCTTTCTCTTTACAAACCATTCCAAGGCCTAAACTCACAATTAGTATTTCCCAAATTTGACGAGATGTCCAGTAAGTGGAATAGATTTGTGTATCAGTGGTATTTCCAACAAGATGGAGCCCCTCTACATTATTCAAGAGAAGGTATCTTGATGAAACATTTCCTGGGAAATGGATTGGCCAAAGAGATTCAATTGATTGGACAGCCCGTTCACCAGACTTGACCCCCACTAAATTTCTTCTTTTGGGGAGTCAGTCAGTCAGTTAAGTGCCATCCGTGATACACGCTTGAAAGAGACATGACTAACTGAGCATATGATTATCCCGCAGTAGGTTGCCATTACTTTCTGCGGTAGACTGATTGTCAGCCAAAGCAATAGAACCCAATCTGTCCTAATTTAACCCATGACTGGAGGGAAGAGACGAATTAATACCTTTTCCAAATGTATTTGTGCGTAGGTGATTACAATGAATTCAACTGGAATTCGAACTCCGCTCCTCGATTTGTCGTTGCGAATCGATATTCACTGCACCAAAACACACATCCAACACACATTTTGGGAAGTACTCAAAGATAAAGCTTACAGTTGAAAACCGAAAAGTGTTGGTAATTTTTTAAAAATTACATGAGATATTCATTTCAAGAAATTAATACACAATGAGAATTGTGCAAAATTGTTTATCGAAGCATGAGGAGTAGACTTCAAAACAGTGTAAACTGTGATGGACCACAGTGTGGGCACCTACGTTAATAAAATTTAGCTGCTTTTGTATTGTTGTACACAATAAAATTTAGTTGCTAATGTAATAATTCTATTGGTAAATATAATTGTAAATTTAATCTCAAAATAATTATTATCATTTACTGTCCACCTACCTTTGGACCACCCTGTATAATGAGAAAAGATGGCTCAGATATTTTATTACTCACGTGGTATAATGAAAGCAAAAGAATCGCTGAAGAATTTTACGAGTTTGAATAAATATATGGTAGAACGAAGACGAATAGAAGTAGTAAAGAGTTAAGAGTTACTTAGAGCCTGTGAGCAATGATGAGGTCTTGGAAATGATGGAAACCAAAAGGAAATTTATACTGAGCATCAGGAAGAGATAGCTGAAGTTCCTGGGACACGCAATGAGGAAGGAGGACTTGGAGAATCTGATACTAACAGACCAGGTATAGGGGAAAAAGAGACAGGGGAAAGCAACGGATAACATATTTGAAGGACCTAATCAATTGGATGACGGAACGAGGATTGCGTGGTGTAACAGTAGAAGGCGTGCTCAGAGACACCAGGGATAGGGAAACGTGGAACGCCATGATCGCCTAAGTCCCGAAGGAACAAGGCACATAGAAAGAACAAAAGGCAGGAATTTGTGGAGAGCCATGACTACCAACGTCCTTAAAGGATATGGTCCATAAAAGAAGAAAAACTGGATGATTCTTTACATGTCCCACCAAACATTTAATGTAGATGAAAGTCACCTGTCGATTAGGGCACAAATCTGTCACTGCAACCGAACAACTAATGAAGTCTCTTAACACTGAGGGACGAAAAATATTTCTTCTCCCAGTAGCAATCAGTTGTTAACTGGGGCAGAAAATGGCTTGTAAATGTTGATGCCTCCAAAACAAAACTGCGCTCCTTTAACCACCACATGATGCAAGTCTCCTTGAGAGCAAAACACTGCGCCACCTTGACCTCATTTTTTTCCACCGACCAGAGGTAAAACGAATACATCGGATCTAACACTGCATCTACTGCTAAGAAGATTGGGTCTCTGTGTCGTACCAGAAAGTTTTTCTCGTGAAAATCCTTTTGCCCACTTGTAAATCTACTATTCATTCGTGCATTGAATAGTGTTGCCATATCTGGTCAGATGCTCCTGTCATTCATCTCAAAGTTCTTAACAAAATCCAAAGAAAGGCCTGCAATGTAACCGGTCCTGACTTGGCATCTCTATTTCAACCACTTTCTCACCGACGTTACGTGGCTTCCCAACAAATGTTTTCATGGCAATTGCTCTGATGAGCTTTTTCCCCTGGGGTTCTGTCCACAGGAATTTACGCTTGTTACTGAATTGGCATCTAGGTCCCACCCTTTTACTATTGAAATATTTAAATGTAACCTCCTCTTCTACTTCAACAGTTTCTTTTCTCGCACTTACCGCCTGTGAAACTCCTTGATAACTACAATCTTCAAAATTTTAAAAACAACGACAGTTACTATCTTCTATCTTCGTGAATCCCGTTCATCTTTCATCCTTTCTTCAATACCTACTGTACCAAGTTTTTTCTCTCACTGTAAGCCCCCACGCACTAGTGACAGTCCCGCCTTGCTTGCGGAGAAATTATTTTTTTTTTTTAATCATAAAACAGTTCCATAAAAATATGGCACCTCGTACTTCCGATAATGCAGTCCTTATCAATAGCACCCTACTGGCGATACGGGTGAAGAATGAAAAAAGAAAGAATGACCATAGTATCAACAGTCGTTAAATTTTTACATAACGAGCTAGCCGAGGATAAACCACTTTGCTTGAATATTTTAGTCATTTTTTTTTAACTTTCGATATTTTTCATCTAAACAAATAATGACAGCGACTAACATATGTATGTCTGATTTTGTTGAGTGACTATTCCAGTCGGGAGTGAATGCCAGCCTTGCATTTAAATGCCTGAATGTTTAACTGAGCTCGAACACCGACCACTAAACTTAACTAGAAATATGTTATTGCCGAAACTCATCCAACCAAGAGAATTTTTGCTGATCCTTGATTTAAGAAAATAGTAACTTTTAAATTGAAACAGAAATTTTATCGGTTATTATCTATCAAATATTGCGAAATAACTTGTTATGGAATTAGTCTTTTTTTTTTAATTGTTTCACCCCAAGCAAGGCGGAACCGCCACTGCTGCGCAGGGGGCTACATAAAAGAGTTAAAGTTTAGACAGGAGGAGAGTGAAGAGAAAAACGAACCAGTTACAAGGGGTGTCAGAGAAAGGGCAAGAAAAGGATGGAAACACAGGTGTGAAGACAGTTGCGAAGCTAGAGAGAAAGGAAAAGAACAAGATATACAAAGTGATGTAGAAAGGACTGGAGTCAAGTGGATAAGAGATGGGAATTGACATTGCATTTAAATTCCTGGAGGTTGTAGCTGTCAGGAAAGCAAGCATATGGAAGGTAGTATCACAGGCGGGAAGTACGAGAAAAGAAGCTATGGAGTAGAATTGTCGACTGCATTTGGTTGATCTAACTGTAAATGGTTGCACAGTTGTAGTGGGTGTACCAGTGACCTACGTTCGTCGCAGAAGCCATGAAAACATTTGTAGAAGAGACAGAGGGAAGCCAAACCTCGCCGTTGTGAAAGTGGCTGGAGTCGAGCTGCCAGGTTGGGACCTATCACATTACAGATTATCCTTTGGAACTTGAGAACACTGAGATGAACAGCAGGGGCGCCTGACCAGACATGACAACAGTATTCTATACGCTCTCGGATTGTTGATTTGTATATGTGCAAGATGGATTCAGGCGGAAAAACCTTCCTGGCCCGACACAGTGACCCAACCTTCCTAGCCGTGGATTTAGCTATTGACTCGGCGTAATGATTCCACTTGAGATCGGAAGATAGGGTAAGGCCGAGGAGACGCAGTATATTGCTTTCAGAGTGACTCGCTTGTTCCATGCTTATGGGGGACAGGAGAGATTGCCTGTGATGGTTGACAAATAGCAGTTTCGTTTTAGAAGCATTGAAATTTACAAGCCACTTCTTACCTGATTCCACCACTGAGTGGAGGTCCTTCTCAAGATCAGCAGCGAGTTCATGTTTGTCCGCCTCGCCAGAAACACTTCAAATACTCCGGCGTATGGATCAGTGATAACAAATTTATTAGACTGAACATAGAATAAGCCGCACCAAAGGTAGTTTCACACAACACCGCAAACTGATAGAAAACCAAAACATTAACCTAAAAACCCCAGTCATGTTTCTTAATAGCATATTCAGACTCAAACTTTTATATGGATGCCCTGCATGTCATCAAATCCGTTCTGAAGTATCTAAACTCTCAACTGTATACCACCGCTTCCTAAGATCAATGGTGAAAAAGTCTTTAAGATAGCGAACCCTGAAGGTCATGGCAAAGATCATCCCTCTTTGAATATTGTGGACAGGCACTCAGTCAAGTGCTATGCGTGATACATGCTTGGGCGATCATGTCTCGAAAGAGACATGACTGACTGGGCAGAGGATTATCCCACAGTAGATTGCCATTACTTTCTGCAGTATGGTTGCCACCCAGGGCTATAGAACCCAATCTGTCCTGTTATTTAACCCATAACTTGAGGGGAGAGACGGATTAATACCTTTCCCAAGGGTATTTTTTGCGTAGGTGAATGCAGGGAATTCAACTGGGATTTGAACTCGGTTTCCAGATTTCTCGTTCCGAGCCGATATTCACAGCACCATAACGCACACTAATTCATAAAACAAAAAAACTGTATCAAATAACAGGAACCATATTAATTGAGGACTACCAACAATGGCAATAACTAAAATGAATGGCATATGTACCTCAATGAGAAAATAATGACAATCAGGATGTTGAACTTCCGCAGTACTTTAATTAAAAGGACAAGAAAGAAAACCCAATCAATACTGGAAAAATTGATTACAGATACTGAGCTTGGGAAACCTCTTTTCCTGAAAAACATTGTTTTAAGAGAAAGATTTTATAAATTTCATCCAAAATTTGTACTAGCTACTCGGTCAATAAATGACAAATATTTCCTTGTAAGAAAATGGCTATGTGATAAAATTTACAACTTATATTAAAATTAGGTTATCATTTTTTTTTGTTTTTTTTTCTTTTAAAGTGTTTTTTTTTATATAAAATCAAGCAATAAAAGGAAAAGCAATTTATAAACAAAAATAACACCCAAAAATTTTAAATTAGAAAATCGGTAACGTTTGGCTAGAATTTATCAAACGCCATTTTCACAGGCTGCGCTGTGACAGACTCACTTTTGGAAGGACGACCGAAAACTGGGATACAGAAAAATTATTAATGCAAAAGAAAGTCGGCGACGCGTGTCGAACTGACGTGGACGGCAAATAAAATACGCAGAAGTTTTGAAAGACGGATGCCATTATAGACGATGTGCTCTCACTGACGTGGAGCTTGTCTCTCCCAAATTTCGCATGGATCGACCGAAAAATAAATAAATGCAAGCTTTATTTTGACTTGCCACTGACAGTTTTATATGGTTGGGCAAATCTTGTCAAAAACTGCTTCCCGCCAAGTGAAAGGGAAGAGATTTTTCCCAGCATTTTGCACTATAAAAAAAAGTGTTTGACTCTACCTTCATCAGAAATTGCTTATCTAAACGTACTACCTAAGAGGGTGCTGAAAATTTCTGCTTTCGGCCAAGAAACCCTTTCAGGAAAAAGAACAAAAACGAATCTGATGTAGTCATTTCGTCGCGTAGTGAGAAATGGATCCGCCGGCAAAACTTCAGTACTCTTTCTCTAAATTGATCGTTGTGTTAGGGAGTGCGAGCGAGAGAGAACGGGGGACTACTTGATTGATACTCTTTTATTTACGATTTATCAACCCTTTGTTGGTTATATACAGCCGAAATATACTTTGTATTGTAAAAATAAATGCATAGGAAATTCTTTAAGCATAACAATAATTGTTACAGGTAAAACCCCTACTATTTAATCCATAGTTAGGGAGAAGAGATGGATTCAGACCTTTCCCAATGGTATTAGCGTGCAATTGAATCTAACAAATCTAATTTGAATTTGAATTCGGCTTCCCGATTAAAAGAAAGAGCTAAAAACATACCTTGTTAAGACAGAATTATATATATATATATATATATATATATATATATATATGCCACCTGAAATCCCATATATATATATAGTGAAGATTAAAATATCAACACCCAGAAGTGACAGTCTGTTTCTTGGTAAAAGTGATGTGCCTGTCACCGGTGGGTTTTAACTTCAATGTTCACTTTTACATTTACATTTACACTAGCAATATATACCCCGGCGTTGCTTGGGTGTAATGAAAGCTTTAAAACTAATCCATGGTCCTGGAGCTCAGACTCTTTGGACGTTGGCACGAAAGACTAAAAAGCAATAATTGTTTCCAGTTAAAGAGAAACCGTAGACTGAAAGAAAAATGAATGGATGTAAGGCAAATTTTGATTTCCTGGTATCAATATCAAATAAGTTTTTTTCGTCGTAAACTGAATTTTGAAGGCTAAATAAGTCCTCTGAGTAAATGGTATCATGGCTGAGACTAAGAACTACAATTATACCTACTTAGAGCCAAACCCGAAGCAAAAACTAAAATAAAAGGGCTGAAAAAAATACAGACATACAGGCAGATAAACAGACACACACACAAACATCTTGCCTTTTATATATATATATATATATATATATATATATTATCGATTTTCTGCACTATTGTAAGAACTGCAACCTTAAATCTTCTGAATATCGTTTTTTATGTCTTTGTCTATGAGTGTACCAAATTTGATTAAAATCGGACCACTCCTTCTATAACCCGATTTTTTCGATTATCGATTTTCGATATTTATCGGGGGCACCTCGACACAAAACCTAGCTAAAAACACTCGCAAACACTTATAGTACAACTGCGTAAATTTTCAAGAAAATTGGTTCAGCCGTTTCAGAGTCTATAGGTAACGGACACACACACAGACACACACACATACACACACACAGACAAAGTTCCATTTATAAATAAGTTTAGATTTAGATACGCTCTACCCCTGATATTGAGCACTTTAATCCGTAAATATGGCATACCTTAAAACTATATAATACCATATATGTGTGTGTGTGTGTGTGTGTGTGTGTGTGTGTGTCTTATGTGCAATTACATGTGTATGTGCAACACTGCTAAATAAGGAGATTATGCTGAAAAATAAATATTTGTTGTGTAAAATTATTGATTTTTTCTCTTTCGTCATTAGGCTGGGAGTTTGTTTTTTTTTTGTTTTTTTTTTTATAAGCGTTTCACCCCGAGCAAGGCATGTCACTGCCACTACTGTGCAGGGGGCTACGTAGAGTGGAGAAAGGCTGATTAAATATAGGAAATGACAGAGGGTGATAGGCGGGTAAGGATACCGAGAATGAGGGTTGGGTAGATGAGAGTGTTGTGAGAATAGTTGGGAGTTAGTGTGATAGGAGGTGTCTATTGACCCTACATTTAAACACCTGGAGATTGTAACTGTCGGGAAAGCAGACTTGTGGAAGGGAGTTCCACAGGCGGGAAGCGCGAGAAAAGAAGCTGTTGGAGTAGAATTTACGGTTACATCTTATTTGTTTAACTGTAAAAGGGTGGGACCTAGTTGCTAATCTAGTATCTCATGTAAATTCGTGCTTAGGCGGCACCAGTGATCTAAGCTCATCGGAGCAGAAGCCATGAAAGTACTTGTAGAAGAGGCACAGGGAAGCCACATCACGCCGGTGTGAGAGCGGCTGCAGCCGGTCTGCCAAGTCAGTATCAACCACGTTACAGATCCTCCTTTGTATTTTGTCAAGAAGCCCAAGGAGAGCAGCAGGGGCACCCGACCAGATATGGCAGCAATATTCAATACACGGGCGGATGGTAGATTTGTATATGTGCAGAATAGATTCAGGTGGGAAAAATTTCCGGGCCCTACACAGGGAGCCAACTTTCATAGCAGCAGATTTGGCAATGGATTCAATATAGTCATTCCATTTGAGGTCCGCCGAGAGTGTAAGGCCAAGGAGGCGTAGTATTTTACTCTCTGGGAGGCTAGCCTGTCCCATGCTAATGGGAGGTAGATGCGATTGTCTATAGTGATTAGTTGATAACAGCTTTGTTTTAGAGGCGTTGAATTTTACCAAACATTTCCTACCCCAGGCCATTACGGATTGGAGGTCCCTTTCAAGTGCGGCAGCGAGGTTCACTTTGTCGTCAAGACCTGGTTTCTGATCGATGCGGGAGTAGATTGTTGTGTCGTCGGCATACATGCCAACTTGGGATCTAATGGTGTCGGGGAGATCATTAATGTAGATCAGAAAGAGCGTGGGACCTAGGATAGAACGTTGAGGGACACCCGCGTTCGTCTGGTAGTTTTGGGAGAAGTGTTGTATCAGAATGTATTTAATACACTTGCATTTATGTGCATTTTTTATTTTATATTGAAAGAGTGAAAACTATCATAATACACTATCATAGGAACTTCACATAAAATAGTAATAGTATAACTTTTAGAACAACTACAAAATATGACAGGAGGAATTATAAACGAATGTTTCCGACTCCTAGTTTATTTTCTGACGAATTTGATGTGATGATATTTATCTACTCAGTTATTATTAGTAGCAGAGTTTAATGGATGAACTGATAATAAATAAGATAGTTCTATATTATAACTATGCTTGTTACTTAGTCCCTTATTCAGTTCATTAGTGCGTACGTTACGCCCTGCCAATCCTTCATAGATAATCAAAAAACTTCAGCCTGGCTAACAAAAAACTAATTTCTTTTACTAATTTTCACCCTATATAAGGGCCAAGGATTCCTCGAGGTAAAAACATTACTGAAGATGGTTTTTGCATGAGAAGTATCTGAAGCGGCCAAGGGAGGTTACACTTCAGCGGAGCATTCTTCGGTACAGGATATTTCGGTCTAGGGGATTTGCTTTGAAGTCCTATTGCATTGTGAACACGAATGAGCTTATCAAGGAACTGTGTCAGCTGGTAACTGATGCGGAAGACTTGACAGTATCTACTTTCTTCACATGTTTATTTTTTGTTTTTGTTTTTGTTTTGTTTTTTTGTTTTCCAGTGGACTAACCACTGTTTGTGCTGAATACTGAAATCGCTACAAATATAAATGCCTGCGGAGAGAGGTTCAGTGAGGATTTTTTTTTAAAATAATTTCACCCCAAGCAAGGCCTTCCATGGCCACTATTGCGCAGGGGGTTACATAGGGGAAGGTACTGAGAGAGTGATTTGATATAGAAAATATCAGAAGGAGGGTGATAGACGGGTAAGGAGGTACATAAGAAGAGTGTTTAAGAGAATGGGTGCGAGTTAGTGTGTTAGGAGGTGTCTATTGACCTTACCTTTAAACTCCTGGAGATTGTAGCTGTCGGGGAAGCAAGTATGTAGAAGGGGATTCCACAGGCGGGAAGTGCGAGAAAAGAAGCTGTTGGGGTAGAAATTGCGGTTACATTTTATCAATCTTCTCAGTTCCATCATCCATGTTGACGATAGACAGCCATGATGAAGGGTTTTTAAACACGAGCCCCGCGAAAGAATATTTAAGGTAAATCATAACCACTTTTGGGGGTCTCTGACACAGGGGAACCCGTCCTTTATACAAACCCAAAATCTGTAACTTTGGTGATTTTAAGGAAAATGTTTCAATATTAAGAACGGTAAGCCATAATTGCGAGTCCCTGAACTGAGATAGGTAGACTGATACCAGTTGTAGACAGAAACAAATGATCATGTTTGGTCTCGTGAAGATGGCGTGCAATCTATGGAAATTTTAGTTGTAGACCCCTCACTTTGCTGTGGGAGATGTTAAACTTAGGGTCTCTTTGTGGCATTGCGTTTCTTTCTTCTTTTTGATTTTGTTGTGGTCATGGTTTGATATCGGATATTAGTACAGTTGTATCTTATGTAGCAACTCGTCTCGTATTTCATCTGAATTCTTTTATAGCTGGCAGTAACTATCTTTTTATAGTAGCTTGTATGATTCTTCAAACTTAATCTCTTCAAGTTAAGGGACAACCGATATCTATCCTATATATTCTCTTAATATAGACGTCTTACTTTCTCTTTCCAACTCCATGACAACAACCTTCTTCTGTAACCCTCTACCGTAAACAGCCCAATATATATATATATATATATATATATATATATATGAATGAGACAAATATATATATATATATATATATATTTGTCTCATATATATATATATATATATATGAGACAAAATGTAAAAAATTTTAAACCTGTGTTAAGTTCGGTTTTTTTAGCTTGGAATAACAGACACAACTTAGTGTAAGCAAAATTCCTTGAGATATTTTAGGATAAGAGTGGTCATAAATTTAATGACCTTATCAGATCTGACAACCAAAGAGTAGAAAGTGTTTGTTTGTTTTTCCGTTTGCATTTTCTTGTATATTTTCTTATTATTTTTCACTATATATATATATATATATATATATATATATATATATATATATATATAATTTATGACATAAATATGTTAAAATGTCACTACAAAAGTCGCCACTTTATTTTGACATTAACTGTGTCTTATCACGTGATAACGTTGATTTCAAGTTCAGAATTTTAAAAGGTTCGAAACAAGCCAAACCCTTTTGAACCTTTTAAAACTCTTTAAATTGAAGTCAACACCATCACTTGATAAAAGACAGTTAGTGTCGAAAGAAAATCGCTACTTTGTAATGATATTATGACATATTTATGTTATAAATTTTAAATAAATATTATGCGCTCTACTTTGTATTGAGCACTTTTTTAAGAATAGTGTTTTTTTTTTTGTTTTGGATATTAAATTTTATTCCATATATATATATATATATATATATATACATATATATTCTTAGTTAATATTTTTCTCTCTTCATCAGACTGAAATTTATGTATTTTGGTGGGCTATTAAACCGTTTAACGTGTACGTTGGCCGCATATCTCGTCGATATTCATATATTTTTAATCATTTCACCCCAAGCGAGGCAGTTTTACTGTTGCGCAGGGTGTTACACAGAGGGAAAGTGATGAGAAAGAGGGGTAGGTTATAGGGGGCATCAGGAGAGGGTAATAGAAGGATGAGAATACTGGTGTGATGATAGTGGAGTGGATGGAGAAAAGAGCTAGAGAGAAATGATGCGAGTTAGTAGATAAGAGATGACTATTGACATTTAAATTCTTGGTGATTGTAGCTGTCGGGGAAGCAAGTATACAGAAGGGAATTTCACCGGCGGGAAGTGCGAGAAAAGAAGCTATTAGAGTAGAAATTGCGGTTGCATTTTATAGGTTTCACTGTAAAAGGGTGGGACCTAGTTGCTAGTCTAGTAGTTTGGGTAAATTAATACATACGGGGCACCAGTGAGCTAAGTTCATCGGAGCAGAAGTCATGAAAGTATTTGTAAAAGAGGAAGCCACATCACGCCGGTGAGAGAGAGACTGCAGCAAAGCTACCAAGTCGGTATCGATCACATTACAGATTCTCCGTTGGGTTTTGTCAAGAACCCCGAGGTGAATAGCAGGGCACCCGACCAGATGTGACAGCAGTATTCAATACACAGGTGGATGTTAGATTTATATATGTGCAAGATGGATTCAGACGGGATAAACTTCCTGGCTCTGCACAGTAAATCGACCTTCTTAACAGTGGATTCGATATAATCATTCCACTTGAGGTCTGCTGTGAGTGTTAGGCCAAGGGGGCGCAGTGTTTTGCTAATTGTGGGTAGGAGCGATTGTCTATGATGGTTAACAGTTTTGTTTTGTTTTTTCTTTTGTTTTGTTTTTTGTTTTGTTTTGTTTTGTTTTGTTTTTTGTTTTTTTTGTTTTTTTTTGCTATACCACTGAACAATTTGTACAATTCATTTTTTGTTGCTATCTCATTTGGCGCTAACGATATTTCTAATTGCTTTAGTGGTGGGTTTGATGAATGTTAGGTTAAGATTGGATAAGTTATTTTCAATAGTGGCTGTTATGGAATTGTCAGGTAGGATTATGTACCTACATTTATCATGGTTGCTTAGATTATTTTTTTATTTCTGTGGCTTTTGTATTTTCTTCTGTGGCTTTTGTAGGCTTCGCTTTTGGCATATTACAGAGTATTTGGGGATTTTGAAACGTTTTTCAATATATTTCTCTTCCTCGGTTCTTTTTAATCAAACTTGTTTGCATAAATATATATATATATATATATATATATGTGTGTGTGTGTGTGTGTGTGTGTGTGTGTGTGTGTGTGTGTGTGTGTGTGTGCTTTGCAATTTTTCACTATTTCCGCTTAATTTCGGAGAATCCAGTTTCAGATTCTATCCTTTCTCTATTCTTATCCTCTAAACCAATGAAGCATAAGCTGGACGAAATAGAGCGATCCACATCACCAGTAATCAATTCGCATCAACAAAGGCGACAACATTACCCAGCATTTCCGTAGGGAATCAATGTTACCATGCACTGGTGGGTCCCAATGCCAAACAAAACAGGTCATTTCGTAAGCCTCTCAAGTAACATACATTTTTATAGAATGCTTTTAATATCAAATGCGGAGAAATGTTATGAAAGCAATGATAACCACAACAATCTAATAGCGATGTATGAAGCCATACACTTGTCGAAAAATTAACGTACATCTTTTGTTAAATTCTTGATGAAAGCATTGAGTCCTAGATGTGGCATTGAATTATTTGTTCTGATTTTCTTAACTTTGTTTTGTTCATTACTTCTACTTGATGCCATCACCTGTGGGGGGGGGGGGGTCTTCTGCATTGTTTGAAGTCATTGTTTTTAGTTCATGAATTATTCGGGCGAGAATCATTTTCCAAACGTCTTACATTTCCCCAGCATTCAAATTAGAATATTTCACTGATACGAACAAACGTAACAAATGAAATGTTTCCGCAAGTCCCAAGTGTATGATAAAGATCTATTTCTACATATTTATTTATTCAATAAATTAAGCCAAGTAACTTATCTGGTTATTGACTCAAGAGTTTTGTTTCGAAAAGCTCATCATGGTTAGATGTTTTGTAAGTCTCCTGAATTTGTTATCAGATCACATAATTATACGCTTACACAAAGAACGAACGCGAATTCTAATTTTTGAATCTGAAATTTGAAATTTTTAGCATGTTACAGTATGTGCGTTGTGGTGCAGTGGATATCGGCGCGGAACGAGAAACTGGGAAGCCGAGTTCGAATTCCAGTTGGATCCATTGTATTCAATTACGCGCAAATACCCTTGGGAAAAGTATTAATCCGTCTCTTCCTTCCAGTTATGGGTTAAATAACAGGACAGATTGGGTTCTATACCCTTGGTTGGCAACCAGTCTACCGCAGAAAGCATGGCAACCTACTGCGGGATAATCTTCTGCCCAGTCAGTCATGTCTCTTTCAAGACATGATCGCTCAAGCGTGTATCACGTATGGCACTTAACTGACTGACAGTTTTGTTAGAATTTTTATAAGATTTATATTTAGAACCAGGTAATATTTAGAACCAGCTAATATATATTTGTGTTAGCCAACATTTGTCACTGTATGGGTTTCTGTCTCCTGTCTCTTTACTCTTTCCTTCTCTCCTTCTTTTTTGTGTATGTGCATATTCTTTCCTAAATAATGTGTGCGCGATTCATTCTGTCTGGGTGTTGCTTTGGGCATGTATATCCCTTTCTCTTTTTTTGTATGTGTATAATTGTTTTATGTATGTAATTTAATTCCTTTTTCTGTATTGTGTTATATGCGTGATTTGATGTAATCGGAGAAAACAAACTAAGAGCCACCGGGGATAGGGAGACCTGGAAAGCCATCATCGCCTACGCCCTGAAAGGACAGGGAACATAGAAGAAGATTCTCAGATGATATACGGTTTAAAAATCTCTTTGTTATAAACCATTTTTTTTTTAATATTCGGAGTGAACTTAACATTTATTTATTCATCAACGGTCAGAATCAGGCAACTGTATTTTTTTCTTTTTTTTTACATTGCTGAAATAAATTCTCAATTTATAACCGTTTAATCAAGTGTTGAATTTTCTTCTCAATATATATATATATATATATATAAGTATAGTCTTCGGTATAACATATTTATGGGTAAGTGTGCTCAGTATAAGGGACAAAGCGAATGTAAATATAAAAGTAGGCGCTGCGTCAAGACCGAACGACGACAGTCTGTTTCATGCTTAAATGCAAACTTCGGGCCATGTGTTCTGAAGATTGCATTCAGTTATACTATGAAAGGATGGATCTAGTCGTAACTAGACTTTCACGTTCATAAAATCCACAAACGATTTGAACGGCTCGTTCAGATCGTCTGAAGGTCAGGTGTGCGTAAAATTACTCGAGATACGAATAGATACATCATTTCATAGTATGAAACATTGGTAAGCGTTTTTGCTCGGTCTAGGCAATCTGGACTTATTGGGGGAAAAAATAATAAACTTACTTGCTTACGCTGTGAAAAAATAGGATTTAAAATATCATCTGTTATCTTTGACATATAGAACTATAAATTCCGAGGATCCAATTCAAACACCAAATTTATTCAAATAAAGGAACAATTTTACAAAGGAATTGCATAAATGTCCTTAGGCAGTTATAGTAACAGATTTTAAAAATAAATGTTTATTGGAGTAGATAGACTAAAAACTATCACCCGGTTCACACTCTACCCACGTCTATTGAACAGGTGAAGATGCTCATCCCTTGTTCCCTGTTTAGGATGTGGTTTCCGGCTTTCTCTTTTCCAATCTTTTCACTCTTACGTAGACCCCTGCACATCAGTGGCGTTACCGCCTTGCTCGGGGTGATATGATTTTAAAAAAATAGAAAAAAAAATTTTTTCCTCATTAGTAATAAACAACCTTCTAGTATGGTACAAGTTATTTCCCTTTGACTGGCTGTATTACTTCTTATTTTAAACTAATTTACGTTAATTTTTTAACGTAACATTTTAATTTGTCATTTTATTATCAAAGATACAATATATTTAAAATCTCAGTATTTAATTTTGAGATATATTGTATTCTGTTTTACCTATAGAAAAAACATTATATAGATTCTTTCTAATTTTACATATTTTGCACAATTAAATACGCAAAAATGTAAACAACATTACTGATGTATTAACCTTATGGTTTAAATATTTTGAAAGACTTTATTTAGGCTAAAGTCAAAGCCATTTGAGTACAAGTTATTAAAACTGTCTTTTTAACTTGAATAAATTACATATTAGTGCAGTTAATATGTAAAATATGAATGAAGCTTTAAATAAAACGCAAAGTTTTAAATCGCTTCAAAAATAGTAGCAAATTATTCACTATTTAAAATTTTACCGGATAAAACCTGAATACGTATTTTAGTTTGCTACACTCAGTTTTTTCACACAGTTAACATAAAAAATAGAGGTTTAGAAATATCTACCTCTAATCTATAAATTGCTAAATATTGCAACTTAGAAAAATAACGATTTCATTTGTAATGAAACCTAAAAGAATCTGATACGTCCATCAACTGGAATTGTTAGAAAATTCTCGTCGTTAATAAAAAGAAAAAGAGGCTTTGAAATATCCGAATTAGATACCAATACTTTACCTCTTAATCATTGAAGTTTGATTAAGTAGCTAATTCATAACGCTACTTATAAAATTACGATTTCATAAGATATGAAATCTGAGAAAATCTGATACGTCCAATCATTGGAATCGATCAAGAAGTTCTCTTAATTAATATAAAATAAGAGGATTTGGATTATCCATTTATAGATACAAAAAATTTCCTTTAAATATCTAAGCTGCTAAGTTTACAACTTAGAAAATAAATAACGATTTCATTCGGAATGAAACCGGAGAAAATCTGATACGTCCAATCGTTGGAACCGATCAAGATATTCTGATTAAAATTGGTTATCTTAGTTAACACATAAACTTTTACAGACGATAACTATTCGCGCCAACAAAAAACACAGGTGTTCACGCATGCGTTCTTTACCAAATAAGTATCAAAGAAACGCCCATTTTCCCAAATAAGGAATATTCCAAATAAGGTTATTTTACAATAATACCAAACGCGCTCTTGTTTAAAAATAAGGAATTTTTTAGAATAAATCCTAATAATTTAACAAATTTCAAACTAAAAAATATTTTACAATACAATATAAAAAAAAAATATTATTATTCGGTTGAAATACAGAAAATAATTCTTACACTTAGAGCACTTTACTGGGTGTGTAAACTTGTTTTTAAGTATTTCTTTCTCTTATTTTTTTTTTTCAGTATTGCCGTTTTTATTCGAAATTATCTGGTTTTAGCTTTTGGCAAGTTGTCCGTTAGTTTCACCAACGTTTATATATATATATACATATATATATATATATATATATATATATATATATATATATATATATATAAATTCTGAAAATTAGATTTCGTTGAATAGCTATTTCAGCGAGAAAACTCTCGCTTCAGCAACGATCCAAAACAAAAGTTTATTAATTCAAATATGTTACAAAAATTCATATATCAGAAAGAGTTCAAAAAACATATCCATACACAGGAAGTTAAAAAAATTGTGGGTGGAATTAAAAAAAGAAAAAAATATATTTAAGATTTATCGCCCAAACATAAAAAAGGGGGCAGAGACAGGGATTCCTGACTTATATATATATATATATATATATATATATATATATATATATATATGCACTTTTTCAGGTATATTTTGCAATTCAAATGACGACGACGATAGTACTTCAACCACTTGAACGAGGGAACATTGTTATATACCCACTTTGACGGGTATATACTTCTTCGTCGCAAATTAACTAACTCATTCAGGGAATAATCTTCTGTCAATTTAGCGACTCTCACGTTCGTCCCATATTTCTTCTATCATAAATTTCGGTTCATAAAATTTCATCTTCTTCACAGTAAATGACGAGTTATATTGTAATTAAAATGACTTCAAAATGACTGTTTTTATCCCAAATGATAAAATTGACAGACATCAATATATAAAATAAAATATTCCTTTATTTTTATTTTGGTCTTTTTAACAAAGCAGAGACGTGGTCGCGGGGAGAGAGAGGGCTGTCAACACACGCGCATACGAGTCAGCACACCCGCATCGAGACGGCTAGCCAGCCAAAATGTCTGCTGTTTGCTTTCTCCAACTGTAAAACTGAAACTGAACTGTTACAGATGACGTCACTGAAAACTGTAGCTTTCGATGCACTTTGTACCATGTCAGGTGTTGACCCTTCTGACCTTCGCTAGTCAAAACAAAAATTCAGCCTGTACCTGCACGTTGCCCAGTGCAAAATACACTTGATAGCAAAATTCCACATCGACCAAAGCATTATACAGCAATATAAAACAAGGACTTGATACCATAGAACTTAAATAAGGATCTGAATAAGTCGGAAGACATTCAAACTTAGAATCCTTTTGGCTAACACTTCTTCAGAGGATACCGTTGACAAGACAGAAGACTAACAATGGAGAGAAATTGAAAGAGAAGAGCAAGGTTGGTTATTTAGTAGGCTGAGAACAATTTTTTAAAATGTTATACTCTGTGAGATGTGACCCAAGGGCGTTTTAACGTGAAAAGCTCTACATGTTTAAGCATGCATATGGGCCAAAGACAAAAAATGTGGTTTTGCCCAGCCCTTCCGACCACTGCCACGCTGGCATCGATATTACACCGACCACACTTATCTTAGTGTAGTGAGAAAGGTACTGCCGCAGGGTGGGAATCCCCGGAACTGAGCAACTTATTCCATCTAGAATGAAAAGAAACAATGTTCTACTTACATTACAGGGGAGCGATAACCACGCCTCAGTCAACTCTCGTTGACTAATGGTTAACTCCTGTGCTAAAAGGTGTATGACGTCTGCTTTTGCATTCGACATTTTATATGGTACCGCTATTTCAGTGTCACATGTTTATATATCTCTGTGGAAATAACCGTCCACTTACCGCAGATATTTTCTTAATTTATCAAAGTGGGAATGAGATTGCATATTTTCATATTAATTATTTATTCACAGGTGTATGAATTACACTTGTATTGGCTTAATAAAAAAGCTTCCAAAAATTGTTTTGACAAAATCACTTTTCGTAAAAATTCATAACATAATTATTCATTCAAGAAAACATTTTTCTTGGTTTTCCTTCACATTTTACCACTAGAGGCACTGATCAGATAAAGACTAATGTATGAAGCTAATCATAACGGTCATAATTATAACGGTCATGTCACGTTGAATACACCGGTTCCCGCTCGATCACCGAAGTTAAGCAACGTTGAGCCTGGTCAGTACTTACGTGGGTGACCACTTGGGAATACCAGGTGCTGTTAGAGTTCACGGATGTGCGTTGTGGTGCGGTGGATGTCGGCTTGGAGGGGGAAATCGGTGAGCCGAGTTCCAATTTCAGTCGAGCACACTGCACTCACTTGCGCACTAGTACCCTTGGGAAAGGTATTAATCCGTCCGTTCCCTTCAGTTATGGGTTAAATAACAGGGTAGGACTTGGGACCCTGCCCTTAAACAAATCCCAATGAGACTTGCTCCGTCAGGGAGGAAGCCCGCTCAACCCGACTAGGGTGAATGCGGCATACATAAATACATATGAAGCTAATCCGGTGATAATATCAAAATAAGAACACGAATATAAAATATGCGTTTATCAAGGTATATGCAAGGATTTTGTCTTAGACAAGAGCGTGAATATTGTTAGTTTATTTTTTTTAAATTTCTACAGCTCTAACGTCTCAGTGGCAAAAAAATTAGCTGGTTTCATTCAATGCTTCGAAAATCAAAATGACTACGTTACATTATCGCCAATCGAACCCTGAAATATCACTAATCGCGATGAATGGCTACTCTTAGGTCAGATAGACGGGAAGAGAGACAAGGAAAAGTAACGTGTAACATACTTGATGAGCTTGAGCAAATGGATCACAGAGCGGAGTTTGGGAGAGGTAACAGGAGAAAGCGTGTTAAGAGCTACTAGTGATAGGGAGATGTGGAAGGCCATGATCGCCTATGCCTTGAAGGGACACGGCACATAGAAGAAGAAAGGGTATAGCTTTAAATTATTTCACAAAATGTTGTTTAGTAAGAACGATGAGACATCCGAATAATCCCGGATCCTGAAAATATACAGAAACAGATTTGAAAGCGTTTAATCACTGACATTTGGGCAATATATAGATCAGGAGTGGGAAATCTGTGGCCTTAACGTCGCATACAATCTTCTGGATCATCACGTGCGGCTTTCTGCAACATTTGAGATGGGCTGTAGAGCCAGATAATCTAGAAAAGCTAAAGCCGGTGCTGAAGCCAGTAGAACTCTACTCTTTCCGCCTGTAAAATTCTTTTCCATATACTTGCTTCTCTGACAGCTACAATCTCCAAGAATTTAAATGCAATGTCAATTGCCATCTTTTATCTTCTTGACTCGAATCCTTTCCCTGACAACCCTCGCATCATGTTTTTCCCCCTTTCCATTCTACTCTTATACAACTCTCAGTGTTCTCATCCTTCTCTAATCCATTCCCCCTGCAATTTGTTTCCCCTTCTCGTCGCTCACCAGTGGCAGTACTGCCTTGCTTAGGGTGAAATGATTATAAAAATGTACTAGCTTCTAAACTAAAAGTGCAAAACAAATTGTCCTATTTCTCAACAATAATTAAAATTATCATTCTGAGCTTGTGATCAAAAATGCATTACTAGTGTGGTTTAAGTTAGTTAAGGCTTCTTTTCTGGTGTTAACTTAAAAACATTAAGATCTTTATAGCAAAATTATAAATATATCATCACACTAATATATATAATATAGAAAATAATATATAATAATACTATATATAATATAATAATATTATATATATAATATATAATAATATATTATGGAATATTATAAAATTATAATTAGTGTCATATATATATATATATATATATATATATATATATATATATATATTGCCTTAAAAATCACAAACGGAAACATCTCTCAAGGGATCCCTTTAGCCAACAGCACACCCCTCCGTTCCCCCACTCACGTGAATAATCTTTTCGATCTTTGATCACTACCAACGTTTTTCTCCTGATGTGTTGAGAAATGTTTCCGTCTGTGATTTTTAAAGCAATTTACAGGTTTTGTGCCGTCAAACAGTTATATATATATATATATATATATATATATGGTATTTACGATGATGACACAACCATTTACCCCCGTCTCAATAGTAAATCTGATAAGTTCGATAAGGTCAAATTAGAGGCGCGATAAGGTCAGCAACGACTTCGTGCAAACAGTGACTTGTTAACTTTAACGCCTCCAAAACAAAATTTATCTCTAGTAATCCCCTGGGAGACCCCTTTCTGCCATCCATCAACACGGCTGATGCTAACCTCTAGGAAAATGATACAATACGCCTTTTCTGGTTAACATTCGCGGTTGACATGAAGTAGAAAGACTAAATTGCATCTATTGCTAAGACAACTAAGGACGTTGGTTCAATGTGTCGTGTTGGACATTTTTTCTCCCCAGAATCTATTTTACATATCTATAAGTCTACCATTCGTCCATACTTAGAATACTGCTGCCACATATGGTCTGGTGCTTCTGTTATGTATTTAGAGATTCTTGATAAAATCCAAAGAAGAACCAGAAATATTATTGGTCCTGACCTGGCGTTTTGGGCTTCGATTACTTTCCCACCTTCGTAAAGTTGATTTCCTGAGCTTTTTCTATAAATATGTTTATGGTAATTGTTCTGATGATCTCTTTACTATGGTACGTAGACTTTATGAACTTAAATGCAGAAGTAGATTAGCAACTAGGTCTCATTAATACGGTAATTGTTCTGATGAGCTCTTCACTATGGTACGTAGACTTTATGAACTTAAATGCAGAAGTAGATTAGCAACTAGGTCTCATTAATATGGTAATTGTTCTGATGAGCTCTTCACTATGGTACGTAGACTTTATGAACTTAAATGTAGAAGTAGATTAGCAACTAGGTCTCATTAATATGGTAATTGTTCTGATGAGCTCTTCACTATCGTACGTAGACTTTATGAACTTAAATGCAGAAGTAGATTAGCAACTAGGTCTCATTAATATGGTAATTGTTCTGATGAGCTCTTCACTATGGTACGTAGACTTTATGAACTTAAATGCAGAAGTAGATTAGCAACTAGGTCTCATTAATATGGTAATTGTTCTGATGAGCTCTTCACTATGGTACGTAGACTTTATGAACTTAAATGCAGAAGTAGATTAGCAACTAGGTCTCATTAATACGGTAATTGTTCTGATGAGCTCTTCACTATGGTACGTAGACTTTATGAACTTAAATGCAGAAGTAGATTAGCAACTAGGTCTCATTAATACGGTAATTGTTCTGATGAGCTCTTCACTATGGTACGTAGACTTTATGAACTTAAATGCAGAAGTAGATTAGCAACTAGGTCTCATTAATACGGTAATTGTTCTGATGAGCTCTTCACTATGGTACGTAGACTTTATGAACTTAAATGCAGAAGTAGATTAGCAACTAGGTCTCATTAATACGGTAATTGTTCTGATGAGCTCTTTACTATGGTACGTAGACTTTATGAACTTAAATGCAGAAGTAGATTAGCAACTAGGTCTCATTAATACGGTAATTGTTCTGATGAGCTCTTCACTATGGTACGTAGACTTTATGAACTTAAATGCAGAAGTAGATTAGCAACTAGGTCTCATTAATACGGTAATTGTTCTGATGAGCTCTTCACTATGGTACGTAGACTTTATGAACTTAAATGCAGAAGTAGATTAGCAACTAGGTCTCATTAATATGGTAATTGTTCTGATGAGCTCTTCACTATGGTACGTAGACTTTATGAACTTAAATGCAGAGGTAGATTAGCAACTAGGTCTCATTAATTTACATTTCAATTAGATATATGTAATCGTAACTTCTATAGTAAGATCCTTCTCTCGAACTTCTCGCTTGGAGAACTCTCTTCTAGCTCCATGTTTTCCATGTAACTTTGATCTTCAAAATTTTGAGTTCAATGCCAATCGTCATCAACTGTCTTCCGGATTACTCTTCTATTGTTCTCGCCTCTTCATAATATTTTTTGTTTTCTAATTCTTTCACGCTCAGCAACTTCTTATGACTTAATGTCTTTTCTGCCTTGTTTGGGGTAAATACGATTTTTAAAAATTCTTGTACATTCAAAGCATATATATTGGTTAAAAATTTCGTATGAAAAATGTTATCAGATAATGTATGCAAATTGTCATATATTTGCAATTTGTATGTTTCAATGAGCTTATTACAAAAACTTTTAGTACAACTTTTTTACAGAAACGTTACTAATTATTTCAAAGTGTATCGTCTGAAAATAATTGATACATTTCTAGTAAAGATAAATGCTACTAAATGAATGACTAAAAATTCTGACTAATTTTCTCTTGAGCTATATTCTAGCATATTAATTTTATATCGATTTTCTCTTATAAATATTCATTTTTACTTTGCTTTTTCCCATCCTCGTTGCTGAGGCTCAAAGATTATGTGCAGCCGTTACAATTTCGAATTCTGAGTTGTCCTCCTAGACTGGTTGCTAATCACAGCTAGAGAGTTCAACCTGTCATGCTATTTAATTTTTGTCTTTGGGGAGAAGACATGGGTCCATACCTTTTCCAAGGGTATTTACCTGTCAATGTAATGAATTCAAATGAAATTCGAAATCGATTCTCCGACTTCTCACTCCGAGTTGCTATTACACCAACCACACATTCTCTTGTTAATTTTAGCATTGAAGCAAAATAATCCAGTGAACTGAATGTATAATGCTCCTCATACGAATGACATTTCCACCGAGCTTCTCTACGGCATATGACTTCATTGAATTTCTTTTAATGTGTTTCTCTCGACTCTATATTTAAATTTGGGTCATCAGGAGAGAATCTGCTCAACGGTTTCACTTGCACACCGGCCCCCCTCACAGAGGTGAGGCTCCATTATAACGATCATTTTGACCCTTTTAAAAACAATCATTTATTTGTGGTCGTTAGAAATTGGAGAATTTTTTTTTTTAATTTATAGATATTATTTTTCCTAATTTTCTTAATTTTACTTCTCTGGTTACCGAAGTGTTTAGGTATTTTTTTTCTGAAACCTAAAGTTACCTTAACTTTCAACACCATTTGCCATATTAGTACTTTATTTTTCGAGGTAAGCGTAGGAACCAAAGTCGCGATTATTTAAAACCAACAATATTTAGTTAATTGATGTTCGTCAATTAACAGTAATTATTATAATATTATTATATGAAAACAAATTATAATGATTTAAAACATTTAAAAATGTAAAAAATTAAATAGTTAAGAAAGAAAGAAAGAAAGAAAGAAATTAATGATTGAAAAAGACAAATGAAAGAAACAAGCTGTTAAACAAAAATAAGTGAAGACAAATGACTGAGAAAGAAAGAAAATTAAATTACTGAAAATGACAATTAAATGACTGAGAAAGAAAGAAAGAAAGAAAGAAAAAGTTATGTTTGAGAAAGAAAGAAACAAACAAAGAAACAAAGAAACAAAGAAACAAAGAAAAAGGACATGTTTGAGAAATAAAGAAAAAAAGAAAGAAAAAAGACATATTTGAGAAAGAAAGAAAGAAAGAAAGAAAGAAAGAAAGAAAGAAAGAAAGAATTAAAAAGATGATGGAGAAATAAAGAAAGAAAATATAGAAGAGCAGGAAAGGGAGATTAAATTAATGAGAAAAGAAAGAAAAAGACGGGAATCTTTAGAAAGAAAGAAAAGAGAAAGAGGCATTCGATAAAAAAATCTCAGATGTATTTGAATTTCTTTGAAAATGATTTTTGTAAAACGAAACATTTGCAAATATCCATATTTACTAAAGTGTTTTCAATAAATAATGTGCAAATATTCCTCCTTTAAATGAAATAAAGTATCTGTTTCTACAGAATTTTCATTCGCTAAAAGACATACATTCGCAACAGTTTCTCGTTGTTATGGTAACATGAACTATGCGAGCAGCTATCACCCATGATATAAGAAGTAATATCACAGTTTATATTATAGAATAGACCATAAATTTTATTGTCATACTTCAGATTTTATTTTCCGTATGACATAGCGTTCGATCATCTACCAAAAATATGATTTTTTTTTTTTGCAATAACCATCAGGGAAATTTGGAAAGAATTTTTTCTAAAATAATGATATACATTTTACAGCATAAATATTTAAAAATATTAAGTGTGTCACTATCAATATCAGTTATTGTGATCTCAAAAGCGCTGACATATTATCATAAACCACAAAGTAGGTATCATCAGATCGGTTTCCTTTTCTTAATTCGTGTATTTAACTACCTTGAAATCAGATTTAAAATCATTCAGTTGTTTTTTTAAGAAAGCGGAACAAATAGAAATGACAAAAAAAAGACGATTCTTTTATAATAAACATTCTTCAGGCAGAGAAAATCCATAATATCCATTCTTGTATGAGAATTTATTTCAAAGCCAAGAAACACAATTCGATATTTAAGTAGAAGAATGATAAACCTCTCAACAAACGCCGCTAGATTGTTTGGATAAGTGCAAAGAAAAAGAAAAGAATGACAAAATACAAGCATTTCCATAACTTTTATTTTACTTAGGTGCAAAAAGAAATGAGATGAGCGAAAAACTGAATGCAATCCAAACTTAACTTTTCTATTTGTTCGTTCAAGAGACATTCAAACGAGAAGCGCGAATGCTTTTATTATCTTCTGCCACTAGAAAAATTAAAATGATTCTTCTTCAGCCTCCTTTTTTTCTTGCTATAAACAAATAGATTAATAAATATTCCTATACGCTTAGCAAGATCATTTATAGTTCGTATATTCTGAACATAAACCATTTTTGTACTTTTCAGAATATTTCGAAACACTCTGAAGTGCCAGAAGTCATATATGACTGCTACCTACTACCGCGTTAGACTCACTCTAGCCGGCGATGTGTTAACCACTTTCTAATTACCATAACGTAGCTCCCTGGGCATTTTATTTTTTTTTTTTTTCATAATAATTGTCTTGATGATCTTTTCTCTTTACTAACTCGACTTTATGAATTTAAGCACAGTATGTACGTTGTGGTAGAGTGGATATCGGCTCGGAACGAAAAATCGAGGAGACGAATCTGAACTTCAGTTGAATTCCATGCATTCACTTACGCGCAAATACCCTTGGAAAAAGTATTAATCCTCCACTTCCCTCCAGTTATGGGTTAAATAACAGGACAGATTGGGTTCTGTAGCCTTGGCCGGCAACCGGTCTACCGCTGAAAGTAATCGCAACCTACTGCGGGATAAACGTCTGCCCAGTCAATCATGTCTCTTTCGAGACATAATTGCCCAAAACATGTATCACGTATGGCACTTAACTGACTGACTGAATATAATAGTTGGAAACATAATTAAAAGTTCTAATGGGCATAAAGTGGGGGATCAGCTTTCTATTTTTATGAAGTAATAAACTGTTCATTCTTAATTATAATTAATATAATAATGTAATATAATCTATCTCTTCTCCCTTCAGCTATGAGTTAAATGGCAAGACAAAATGGGTTTTATAGCCTTGGCTGGCAACCAGTCTACCGCAGAAATCAATGGCAACCTACTGCGGGATAAACTTCTGCTCAGTCAATCTTTCGAGACATGATCGCCAAAGCGTGTATCACTTAACTCACTGAATAAATTGTCAGATAGGTCTCCTCATTTTACTGTTGAACTTGTGATTTGTAAGTTCTATGATAATAGTTTCTTCTCGCATTCATGGAACTCTCTTCCGACTTTACTTTCGCCTCATCTACGATATTTTAAGACTTTAAAGTGTAACGCCAATAATCATCATCTGTCTTCTTGAATCCTGATCTTTTATTGCCCTCTCACCACATTAAAGATTTTTTCTTGAATTCTTTCACTCTCTTCGTGTCATAGTGGCTTAATCGCCTTGATTAGGACAAAATTATTTTAAAAAGTTTGTTCTTATGTTCTTCTATTTTCTTGCGTGCCAATAGACCTCCACTATGTTCTATACATGCTCGATTGAATTCATGTCGGGAGAACGGTGGAAGCCATCATTTGTCAGAAGTCTGTAAAATGCTTACATAAATCCATTCTGGTTAACTTAAGCTCAATGACTCAGTGCACTATCTTTTGAGTACATGAAATTAATAGATAGGTGCAAATGTTTATGAAGCAATGCAACATAGAAGTGATGTATTTAGGTGGTCAGCCTGTAACGATACCTTTTTAGCATCTGGAGTCCATAGCTTCATGGGGTCTGCACCACAACCTAAACCTTACGATCAGCCAGAAACAACAGAACTATTCTTCCTCCAGATATGTGTGTGTACGTTAGACATTCAAAATAAATGAAAAAGAAAAAAGAAAAAATAGGTCAAAGGGGGCGAATGCTGAACATAACTGTAAGACCAAGTCTCTAAATAGTTAAAGAAGATAGAAAGTAGTTTCCTTATCTTTTTCTTTTATATGCCGATCCCTTCAGGACGTAAGAGATCATGGTCTTCCATATCCTCCTGTCCTTTGTAGATCTTAATAAGTTTTATGTGTGTGTGTTTTTTTTTTTGTGTGTGTGTGTGTGTTTTTTTTGTTTTTTGGGTTTTTTTTGTTATTTCTCCCAAACCCTGTTCTGCCATCCATTTGCTTAAACCCATCAAGTATCCCATTTTTTCTTAATCTGTCCTGTGAGTATCAGATTTTCCAGGCCATCCATCCTCATAATGCGCTCCTGAAATTCCAAGTGTCTCTTACTGATGTTAAGAATACGTCCCCTTTTTGTTTCCAATCTCTCTAGAATCTCATTATTGGCCCATCTTCAGCATCTTTCTGTAGAACCACATTTCTATTGCTTCTGTTGTTCTTTTCCTCATCTTTGAGACTTTTCAGCGTTCGCTACCATAAAGGAGAACAGATATTACGTAACAGTTCAATACTCATTTCTTTGTTTCCAACGAAATTTTTCAGTCTCTCAATATTCTACCTAACTTTCAAAATGTATCTTTGGCCTTCCCAGTATGCCTTTGGATTTGTGTCGTAGTTTCCGTCCTCTGTTAAAATACTTCCAAGGTATTTAAATTTCTGTGCCTGCTTTATTTCACTGTTCCCATCTTGAAATTTGCATTCTGGGATCCACTTTTTTGCTGATGACAATGCAATCTTTCTTCTTGTACTTTATGCTTAGAACATTCTTATCGCTTTTCTTTGCTGCCATCTGTAGGAGGTTTTATAGTTTCCTTTCCATGTCTGCTATAACACTGTGTCACCTGCATAGCTTATATTGCTAAGATTGTGGCCGACAATAATGAATTCTGGTAGGACTTCTAATTCTCTCAGAATTGCCTGGTTGTATCTGCTGAACTCCCTTTCTTTCTGTATTCAGGCGGTTTGTTACCATTATAGATTCGTGATTTCTTTGTTACCATTATAGATTCGTAATGTCTTTTCCGAATATGTCAAAGTATCTCAGCAGTTGCAACAGATATTTGTAGCTTACTTTATCAAACGCTTTGGCTTAATCTATAAACACAGTAATACTTATTTCTGCATTTGTGTTGATCTTTCTGATAAACTTTTGACCATGAACACTGCGTTCCTTCTTCCGATGTCTTTGACGAAACAACACTGTCCTTGTCCTATCTTTGACCTGATTCTTCTTGACCCACTATTCTTCAGAATTCGGATGATGAGTCGTGTTATGTGGCTCATTTGGTACATTGTCTGGTGAAGTTCACATTCGTTTGTTTATGCGAATATGTAATATAGTTGGCGGTCATAATTATACAGAGAGGAAAAAAGTTTCAGTATGACAATGCGAGAACCGTCAACACGTGGTGAAAGGGATTCTACATGACGAATACAGCAGCAAAAATAAAAGTATACGAAGTGGTTAATTTAACAAATATTCAACTAATAAACTGAAAGAGACCAATTCTTAAGGTAAAAGGTTAAAACTTGACATACAGGTGACGATATGTGCAAGAAAGTAGGAAGTCCGTGTTTTAACCCTGTGGTTTATTGTGCCTGTTCCGGTAATTAGTAAGGGCTAAACAGGAAGCAATCAAAACAATTACTAATCTAAAATTTACCTAAATTAAAAAGGTATTGAATAAGGATAAAATTTTAAAAAAAAACGCTAACAGAACAAGGACTCGTTCTCCAGGTTTAGATCACTGATGTCACGTGTGAAACTATGTCTACTGTCGAGCTGTTAAAAGGTTACTTTAGTGTGTTTCTTCTTTTATATCCGGCGGAAGTTAAAGGACACTGAATTGGCTTGGATTGAATGTGGACATGATCTGAGCGAGTGTCGCTTGTCTGTTACCACAAACGATTCTAGCCATGCTTTCTGGTCTTAACCATTAAGTACATGTAGTCGTTTATTGCGCTGTTTGCCATGGGAGTAACACCTTCCCTCAAGTATTCCTGGTACATCCGTAACACTGTAGATCACTGTCAAATGTCTCTACAATTTCAGAATAGCAACCACTACCATACCATCTTCGAAATCCGATAATTCACATTTGGTTGATTTTGTTTAGCGGCATATCAATCTCTATGGGTTATTTAATGCCAAAATCTAAATATTTTGAACGCAGTTTTATGTCTTCAACTACAGATAAAATGTATTACTGGTCATTTTGTATATATTGCATCGCATTTACTATGAATATGTATTTTTATAATTCCATAGTGTTTTGTTTTTGTTTAACCAAGCCAGTGTTCACACTGATTTACTGGATGTCAAAGCACGACTGATATAGGTCAGAGTATTTCTATAACATCAAGATATCACCTACCATTATTTTTATCTACTGCCATCTCATGACTTTTGGCACGTCAATGTATTATGTATAAATGAATATGAACAAACACGAAAATTTTCGCAAAAATTTGTGTACTTCATATTTTAAGGATTTTTTCACACAATTTCACAATTAAATTTACGGTAATTAGAAAGAATTTCCTTAAAGTTAAGATTAAGAAAATATCCATCAAACGTTTCCGCATTTTTTATCAATTTACCATAAATTAAACTGACCTGTAGCGTAAAATGTGATAGTATTTTTTTAATCTTTGAATAACTTACTTTTTATTATATTGACTGAGAGAGTAACCTGCCAAATAATTTAGTAGGTACAAGTGGTACCATTATAAGAACCCCAATATACCCCTGACAAAAAGTCTGAAAAGGGTTTACTCGCCACATGCATCACAGCCGTGTGTGCATGATATGGTAACAATTTTTGATAAAAGTATCACATAAACATGCAGGTGAGTTCCAGAAATAATTTCAGTTCGTGTAAACAATCCACACAGGTGGCCACCGATCGAAGGTGTCTCTAAATATATATATCTGACTTCCGATTAACTAGATATACTACTCACAAAGTAAAATAAATCTATGAAATCTATTAACAGCTATGTTTATTTTAAATCCGTTGCATAAAAAGCGATAATTGTCGACGCCAAATAAATAAAACATATGTGTGTGTGTGCGTGTGTGTGTGTGTGTGGCTCATTAAGTCCACAGCCTGACATTTCTTCTTCTATGTGTCGTGTCCCTTCAAGATGTGGACGATCATGGCTTTCCACAACATCCTTTGCATTGTGGTCCTTTGCAGCGTTTTTCCCTTTGACCAGCCTCCCTCCTCGCCTGCGCAAGATCGTCAGATAAGTGGTCGGCTATCTCTCTTGCCGTGTCTTGCCCTGTGAGGGTTATGTTTTCCAATCCTTCCTTCCTTATTATCTGCCAAAAAATCTTCAGCTGTTTATTTCTGACACTGAGTATAAGTGTTCTTTTTGTTACCAATTTCTGTAAAGCCTCCTCGTTGGTTAATCTCTTCTGAAATTCTCAGTATCCTTCTGTAGACTCCCAATTTCTGCTGACTCGAATATTTTCTTTATTAGTGGGGAGATTGTCTAGCTTTCATTGCCATACAAGAGGACTGATGTCATATCGTAATTCATCACTAGTTTCTTTGTTTCTAACAAATTTTTTCCGTTTCTTAGCACTTTATTTAGCTTTTTGGAATGCATCTTTCACGAATCCAATGTACGTTCGGATTTCTGGTAGCTGAGTTCGAATCCTAGCTGATTTCCCTGCATTCACTTACGCGCAAATGCCCTTGGGAAAGGTATTAATCCGTCTCTTCCCTCCAGTTATGGGTTAAATAACGGGACAGATTGGGATCTATAGCCTTGGTTGGCAACCAGTCTACCGCAGAAAGTAATGGCAACCTACTGCGGGATAATCTCCTGCCCAGTCAGTCATGTCTCTTTTGAGACATGATCGCCCAGGCGTGTATCACGTATGGTACTTAACTGACTGATACTGGCAGCAAACTGGAGGCATACGGATAGAAAATGAACATAGCATGTACAAAAATAGAAAGGGGTTTAAGACAAGGATTTTTCTTCTCACCAGACTTTTTCAACCTTTGCAGTGAGGCGATTCTGAGAGAATTACAAAACCTAGCATGATTCATTATTGGTGGCCAGACTGTTCACAATAAGAGATATGCAGATAACACAGTATTGATAGACACGGATATAAAAGTACAAGAACTTCTACAGAAGTTAGTGAAGAAAAGCGAAAAGAAAGGATTAAACATCAACTACAGAATGCATGGTTGTTAGCAAAAGGATGAGTTTAAAATGCAAATTACAAATTAAAGGACTTACGGCCATATCACGTTGAATACACCGGTTCTCGCTCGATCACCAAAGTTGAGCCTGGTCAGTACTTAGATGGGTGACCGCTTGAGAATACCAGGTGCTGTAAGCGTTTAGTGACAGATGTGCGTTGCGGTGCAGTGGATATCGGCTCGGAAAGAGAACTCGGTGAGCCGAGTTCGAATTCCAGTTGAATACCCTGCATTCACTTAAGCACTGGTAACCTTAAGAAAGATATTAATCCGTCCCTTCCCTCCAGTTATGGGTTAAATAACAAGGGTAGGACTTAGGGACCCTGCCCTTAAAAACAAATCCCACTTAATCTTGATACTCGAAAAGAAAAAAAAGTATTACTAGACACAAAACTTATATAAAAACAACAATAAATTGTTGAAAGAAAAAGGTATTACCAGCAATAAATAAATAAAATTTAGTTGGCAATAAATGACCCGCCGAGGTTGATATGTCATAAAAACAAAACAACCAACCAAAAACAAATTAAAGATCTCAAAATCAATGTCCAATATAAATTACATTTCTGGGATTTTTTAACAAAGAACCGAAAGTGCGACACTGAAATCTGAAGGCGCATTGGTATAGTCACAAAAGCTAAGCACTGTATAAAAAATGGAAAACTTCCTCAGAAACAACGAATAAAGTACTGAAGTGTTATGTGATATCAGACCTCCTATATGACAATGAATGTTGATCAGTCTCCTCAAAAAAGAAGAAACGACTTGAAATAACAAAAATGTGGTTCCGAATATGTGAGCAACAACGCAGTTTTAGAGTAAATAGAATAAAAAAAGAATCTTATACGTAACATCATGATAAAACAGTTGAGTTTTTAGAGAACATAATGAGGAAGGTAGGCTAGGAAAATCGGATACTCATAGCACAGTTTGAAGACAAGAGAGGCAGTGGAAGACAACGCATAACATACTTAGTGAACTTTAGCAAATGGTTAAAAAGTAAACCTTTTGTGGTTTAAAAGATATTTTTAAAAAGGTATTTTTTAAGAGCTACGAAAGACAGAAAATTATGGAGAGTCATGACCAGCATATCGGAACACGACACATCAGAAAAAGTAGTCGACAATTCCCTTATGATGTCCTCACCATAGGGTTGAGCAGATCTAAAAAGAAAAACATTCTTTTTACGCCCCATTCTTTTTATTTTTGTGTACCTCGTCAATTCATTTTCTATCTCTCCGCAACCGGTTGGCTCCCAGTATAAGTTAAGTCTTCTTCTTCTTCTTCTTCTTCCTCTTCTTCTTCTTCTTCTTCTTCTTCTTTATGTGCCGTGTATTTTCAGGGCGTAGGCTTAGCTTTTGAAATGCGTCTTTGGCCATGTCAGTGCGCCTTCAGATCTCAGTGTCGCACTTCCGTCCTCTGTTAGAAGACTTCCCAACTGCACCTGCTTCATTGTAGTATCCCCGAACTTTAATTAGCATTTTGGACTCCTCTTTTTGCTGATTATTGTTATTTATTCAAATAGATCTTTGTGCTCTGCCTTATCAATTCTTTTTGTGTGATCTATAAAACAGAGGCGAACAGCTTTGTGCATCTTGGAATGGAGTACAGGGAACAACACAAGGAAATAAGAAGAAAATGTAGACAGGCTAAAGAGGAATGGCTCAATGACAAATGTGCAGAAGTAGAGAAATTGAGCAAGAATAATAAAGCAGACATGCATAAGGAAATAACAGAATTGACAGGATAAAAAAACTGCTCTTCAACAGGATGTCTAAAATCTAAGGATGGAACAATCATTTTGGAGAAAGAGGAAATACTCCAACTATGGGAAGAATATATAAAAGGCCTTTTCCACGACAAGAGAGAGCAACCAATAATATGCAAAGATGAGGACGGACCGGAAATATTAAAGTCTGAAGTGGAATCTGCAGTAGCCGAACTGAATAGAAAAAAACAGCGAGACCAGACGGCATAGTCATAGAGGTGCTGATAACCCTGGAAGAATTTGGTACAGAAAAATTACTGAAATATTAAATGTAATTTATAATA